>VBVQ01000241.1:0-74085 GCA_011636635.1 Tetramorium simillimum | reverse complement strand
CTACTACATCATCATTCATTAAATCGTCCATGTCATAATCTATGTCATTCTCCTCCAAGCCTTCAAACAAAAGACCACGACACGGGCTGTCGCCGCTGTTGAAATGATCGTATCCGTATATCTGTTTATTGCACAGCCAGCAAAAAGAAGTTTGGCAGTGTCCACATGTCATTTTGTTGCAACCTTCGACTTTGCTAATGAATGTATGGCATTTTGGGCAACTTTTCGCATTATCCTAAACATAGTTACATACATTATTAATATTTTTATTATAATCTTATTACTTATCTATTAATTAATTTCCATATAATCGAATTTTGCATACTTTAAAATACATACTTGCAGATACTCAGTTGTAAGATATTTTTCGATTGACTGCATTTGCCGCTTGCCGTACTTCTTCTCTAACATTTGCTTCTCCTTGCAATTGCTGTTTTTGTATTCGTCAATGAGGTTAATAGTATCGGCCGATGTCATGTCGCATGGTTCGTATCCATGGTATAACTGTGCGAATAAATATAGTTTAAATGTAGATTATGTGAATATAATTATATATATATATATATATATATATATACACACACACACAACAATGTATGTATATATATCTTATTCGCCTAAATATATACCTTTAAACAATAGATGCAAAAACAATATTTGCATACGGGACAAATCGGTGCATTATCATCCTGGTTTTTGATAAACGGATGTCTACAAGAAGTTTGAGGGCAAAATATTACATCATCCATAGTAGCTAATGCTATTTGTAACATGTTTTCTTCGTATTTGGGGAACAAGTCCGGACAGAGAAGCTTGATGTCGTTTTCGCTTATTTTGCATCTGCAATCTATCGTCGGGCACAATGTAGTGCTAGAATACTCGAGAATTCCGACCGTTATGTGCTTCTCCATACAACTTTTGCAGTAGACGTGCTCACAGTTTTCCAGTTCTATACAATTCAGTCCTGTGTGTTCCTCGAAGCATATGGAGCAAGTGTAAAAATTTTTATTGAATTGTCTCTTATGTTGCCGCTTATTGTAAGATACTAATAATTTTTTTATATTTAATGACAATGCACCATTCTGAGCCCTGTGATCGGATAATTTGGTTAAGCGTAACATGCCATTATTTCGTGACGTGTGAATTAAGTGTAAGAAGGAAACGTCTAAAGATTCCCACATATTTAAAAAACTGAAAATATCATTTTGTAGGAAAGTTAGCCACAGGAAAATGATTTCGTTGCCCTGGTTCTCTTCCCAAATTTCATCAAATTTCTGACAGACAAAAGACAGCTCCCAAGGCGTCAACCAGACAATGGAAATGTAGAATTTTGGCGGCATTTTAGATGGATATGTATTAGGGAGATACATGTACAGTCTGATTGGCGGCAAGTGCTCAACGGAGATACTATCGTCGGAAGCCACATCAGAAGGACAATTATCAGTAAACTTTACTTGTAGTTTCTGAGGAAACTTTGGATATACGCTAACTGTGCATTTTATACATTCACTTTTTGTGTAGAAGAACTCTGTTTCATCGTAGATACTGGCAAGGGCAGCTACTTCATCCTCCTGTCGTTGGAGATTACTTGCAATTTCACAAGACATCTTGGGATCTTGATCAGTGTAATTTTACTAAAATTCAGATTATAATAATGTAATTTAAATGATTTTCAAACAATATTCATGTATATAGAGAAAAGATAACAAACCTGAAGATAGTGGTTTTGATAATGATGCTGAATATTCTATATTCCCACTGAATCTACAATATAAAAAGACAGATGTAACAAATATGCTCTAGATATAAAACACAGATATAAAATTATAAATAGGAGTAATTAATTAAATAGGAAATTACAGAGTAAAAATTATGACTAATACATTTACATAATAAAATTTACATATATTTATAATAAAAAAACAAAATATGTAATGTCGCAGGTTTTGCGTGACAATGGGAAGATCCCAAGATTATTTCGAGAAAATTCTAAATCCTGAGGCTATAATAATTTTAAATATAATTAAAATGATAAGTTTAAAGAACAATCAAATTAACTAAAACTCACTATTAGGCACGATATGTTGCATAGTAATAAAAGTCATTTATGATAATATTAATTAATAATTCTCATATATAGGATAAAATTTAAAAACTCAATTAGATTAATATCGAAAATAAAATTGATTTTTGAGATCGTTTTCATTACTATGCAGTGTATTAATTATATAATGTAATAAAATATAATAAAAATGCAGAGGTAAAATTTATATTTACAAAGGTATTAAAGAAAGCAAATTAATGAACGTTAAAAGTTTGTATCGAAATTAAGAATTGAGCAAATGAGAATTAGAAAGCACGTTGTAGCTACAGTCAACCACGTTTAATTCATAAGTTTTTACCCAGAATAAAGACATATTACGTTTTCAATATATTGGATCTCTATTTTATTGCATATAGATACATAAGAATTATGGAGGCTTATTGCTAAAATAAATTAGAAAGCAAATTTAAATCATTACGAGCATTTAAAAGTTATTACAAGAAAAATTAATAATTTATTTTTCAATGATAAAGAAAGACAACATATGTAAATTACAAATACATGTTTTTAAAAAAATTATTTGTTTTTCTCATAACTTTTATATGCTCATATCATTGGTTTTTAATCCATTTAATTTATATAACATAATTTTATATTTAAAGACGAAAAGAAGATTAGGATCAGCTCAATTATATAATTAGAAATTTTGCAGTAAGCAAATCTGCTGGTTGAATTAATTGCTAAGTTAGTCAAAGAGTTAATGTTTAACGGATGTCACTGATTAAATAGAAATAGTCTCTTATCACAAAGGCCTGATAAGAAATAGAAGGCGCTGAGAACAATATGTGGAATTTCTAATAAAATTCCTAATAAAATTCTTTTCTTTTCATTATATCAATTTATATGACAGATACTTGAACATGGAAAAATAAGAAATAATTTGAAGAGACCGTAATTTATTCAAGAATACCGTTCTATATTGGATAATTGGACGCGTTAATATGGATATAAGAAAATAGTCGATTTTAAAGAGACACCCAAATAGCACAAGATCTCCAAGACATGTCCTATAAACATTCTTAGAAGTTCTTGAGATGTTTTTGGAAGATTTGTGTTATCTGGGAGATAAGAAAGGGGATGCAATCATATTTTTTAACATATATAAACATTGAAATACGAAGAAAAACTGTTCTATTATTGTTATTTTCTACTTCCTCTTTGAAATTTGTAACGGGAATTATGGATAATCGTAGACTACATGGAAAGTTAAACAAAAGAAGTTTTCAATCGCGGAGTAATACGTGTTATAACACGTATTATACACGATTGTAACGTTCGCGCAATCTTTAACGCACTGTGCAGCAATGATTTTTTTGTGAATTAACATCCTCCAGTTGTCACACAGAATCATTTCTAAATATTTCGATATTTAGTAAAATGCATTTTCTCGTAATAAAATATAAATTTTGTCATTTAAATGGAAGTACCAATAAAGATAATTTCCAAAAGATGTAAATGGATTTCTGATCTGTTGAAATATATCAAGACTCCATGTGTTGCAAAAAATAACGCGACGACTGAAGAACAAAATCTTATCATGTACCTTAACTAAATATTTCCCTATCCTATTTTCAGCCTCCTGACTCTTCGTACTTCGCCGTATCAGCGATATCTGATCACGTATACGTGATATATATATATATCACATATTAAATAACCACTTACCGGAGAAAGAAGTGTGGTCGGGCGACAAACGGTTCTACGTCGCACGGTATCGCACTTGGAGCTCAAGAAGGAAGTGTGAGAATGACCTTTCCGCTTTTTTCGCGAAAATTCTCAAAATTCCCAAAATCCCCTCTATCCGTCACTCTCAAACTGTAGCGCGCGTTGCGTTCTCTTGTATCCGTCGTAGAATGATATTTTATTTGTCTTACGATTATTTTTTAGGCGTATTGATTGGCTACAAAACAGAAAATTTCTAAAGACTCGAGATTTTTTCTACCTTGCAGCCAATCAGTCGGTGTGCTTAAAAAGTTTGCGGTGCCTGCGTTCGTTTTTTTTCCCAATTTCTTTCAGTAGGGGCACAAACTATATTGAAAACCTATAATATACACGTAACATTCTTTAAGCCTAGAATACATGTGCTTTTTTTACCTGCTGGATTGTTTACTCGCGCCTGAATGGAAGGTTTTGATTGGTTAAACTCGCGCGCGTAACGCCCTCGGTGGGAATTCAGCCTTACCCTCTTTCCTGTTATTTTATTCCTTCATGCCTCTGCATGATCCGTGCCTGAACACATGCTACACATGGCGGGAAAACGTGCGACTGTGTACAAACAATCATTTATTAAACTCTCGCATCGAACAGTTAAATTGACAGTTTATCCAAAAGAAATAAAATTAAAAAATCGAACTTTGCCCCCACATTTAAGTCTTGCGTTCCGACTTTTCAACCGAACCCTGCGACGCCGATGGTCAAATCTCAAATCAAGAACACGTCGCGAAAGATTGAACCTGAAGCAAGGTTAAATCCACAGGTTTCCACACGATGTTAATAGAATCGGGGACCTTTCGTGGGATCGTCCGCGAGAGATTCGCGCATGGAATCACTTAGGAAATTCCGTCCGTCGAATTCTGACATTCCCGATCGACGAAACACTCGAACATGTCGCTACTGCATCATTTTAGGCTACGTTCGAAAACACCTGAGTGCCCTATTGTGTCCGATAGCCGCTAACGCTCCTGGAGCAGGCTGGTTGGCACGTTAAAGACCAAAAAAAAAAAAAAACAACTTGAGTGCCCGTATATCATTTTATCCTTATTTGTTCACCGAATGTTGAACAAAGATAAATAATATAATACGATAAATACTTTCTGAGGACACGTGGCTGTTGTTTCGAATATAACGTTGAGGAGGAAAAGAGCTCCTTGAATCACGGTCTCATTCAAACACATAAACAATTCAACTCTTGTCCCCCAGCCTCGCATTTACGCATTTACCGTCTGCGATTGTGCGTGACCCGAACTTTGATATATAGAACGAAAAAAAAAATATCCCCATCTATCATCTCTTATGCGATTGCATAAGATATGATAATAACTGGATCTCGATGTTTACTTTGCTGAGGAGAATGACGCACAACGGATTTCTGGGCCGTTCTATCCATATTACGGAGTCCTACGAGGTAAATACATTCGGCAATCGCCTCTTTCGTTGTCTCAGAATTTTTCATTGACACCCATTTTACTATATTCATTTAGAAATTCCGAATATTTTTGCTGTGATAAGAGGGAAACGGTTAATTTTGGTAGTAGTGCTCTCACGCCAAAGTCTGCAAGAGTTTGAGTTAGTTATTTGAATTATTAAATTAATGTTTATATATATATATATATATTTGTGTATTATTTAATTTTAATTTGCTTTCAACATTTGATTTACGTCAGTTGTTTAAAATTAATTCAGGCATGCGTGTGTTGCTTTACGTAGTAGAGGAATATTATTATAATTAAAAAATTTCATTTCAAGAAAAGAACAAGCTAAATAAATAATATAATTTATGTAAGTAAAAAAAATCCACATTTAAATAATTATTTTTTGCAGGAAGCCATAAAGGCATTAAGCCTTACTCTTCAAAGCAACGCTGCTTATTTGCAATCTGTTAAGAAGCATGTTGAAAATGATCCTGCAAAGTTGAAGGACACAGAAAAATTTTTACTTCGGTAACGAAGTCATCAGTATTTTAATATTAATTAAATATAATTACAATTTAAGTAGATTATTTTGCTTATTTTTCAATGAAATTTACTTGTTACTCTTCTTGGTTAAGAAACGTTACTTAAAACCTATATTAAATGTAAACTTTTTAAAGTTTGATTATTGATGCTGTGGTTTTAAAAACCCATTAATTTCAAATCTATTATAGATCTGGTATTACGTTGGAACAACTGGACAGCCTCTCTGTCATCCATGTGGCCGGTACCAAGGGTAAGGGTACGACATGTGCATTTACGGAGGCGATTCTGCGAGAGCACGGCTTCAGCACAGGCTTTTTCAGCTCGCCGCATCTGGTTTCCGTGCGAGAACGCATTCGGCTAAACGGCGAGCCCATCAGCCAGACGCATTTCGCTCGTTCCTTCTGGAATGTGTATCGACGCCTGGAGCAAAAACGAGAACACGAATCCGACATGCCGACGTACTTCAAGTTCCTGACGATTCTCATGTTCCACGTGTTCCTGGAGGCAAATGTTGACGTAGCGATCATCGAGGTGGGAATCGGCGGCGAACTCGATTGCACCAATATCCTGCGGAATCCGGTTTGCGTGGGTGTGACAAGCCTGGGTCTGGAGCACACCTCGCTGCTGGGCAACACTCTAGAGGAGATCGCTCAACAAAAGTCGGGAATCTTTAAACCGCATGCGGTAGCTGTCACGGTGCCGCAACCGGAATCGGCGATGCACGTTCTGCGGAAACGAGCCGTAGAAAGGAGATGCCGCGATTTGCGAATAGTTTCCACGATCCAAGATCGCGAGTGGATCGATGTCTTCTTGTTGGTATCTTTAGGTATCGACGTTAATAGCGTGGATCATCAGAATGCTTTGATGTCGATCAGCTTGGCACTCGAATGGATGAAATCACGTGATAACCAGTCGATTGTAGACGATAAATACATCAATGACTTGAACTTTGAAAGCGATAAGAAAGATGTATCACAAATAATTTCTTATAATAAAGTCGCGACAGCATTGGCAAATTGCAAATGGCCTGGTCGTACGCAGATTCTGAGCACCAGTGTGGCGGATTTCTTTCTGGATGGTGCTCATACAGTCGAGAGTATCAGTAATTGCGTATCGTGGTTCATGAAAGTCAGTCGAAAAACCTCCACCAAGTTCCTAATATTCAACACTAGTGGCGATCGGAATTCTCAAAAGTTTATAGAGCTGCTAAAACCTTTGAACTTTGATAGAGCTTACTTCGCTCCAAATTACGCCGGCGTGACCAGCGTGGAAGAGTTATCGAATTACACGCTGATCGATGAGCAGAGAAAGAAATGCAAGAAACACTGCGAGTTATGGGGCGAGAATTCGATGTTGAAGAACAGCGTTGCTGAAGTGCTCTACGACATTAAGAGGCATGCATCGTCGCGAATGAACAGTCACGATAAAACAGAGGTACTTGTAACAGGATCCTTACATATGATTGGCGCGATATTGGCTAACCTGGATCCCAATTTGACAATGACCAGTGATTTTTAATGTAAATGTAAAATAAGATAAATTTGATTTAATTGTTGAATTGATTGTTAAAATGCTTGTGTAACCATGACGAAATAATGACAAATAATTTGAGGTAAGAGAAATACAAGATCTGAGAAGATATATTCAAGAACGTGGATTGGACGTTGAAATAAAAAAATCACTTTTTATAAATCGTAAAATTATATTTAACACAATATTAATAGTAACAATAATCGTACTAATTACTTATCATATTAAAGCGATACATATCGCATTGTGACATAAATTCAGAGCGACGTTCCCATGATTATATATTTGCAATAATTGTTTTTGTACTTTGATATGGATCAATCGCTCGCAGTGTATCCGAATTGTAAAGTTATGTGGTTGCGAGAAAATTGTGTTGGATTTATCTCATTGAGCGACCTAGATACGATATCACGGATTATTGTAAATAAGTATTCAAAAAATCTTTGGATGGTATTCTAGTTCCGATTCTGCCTCGGTGTCAGACAGACTAAGTGAAACACCAGTTCTTCGTCTCAGGCGATTATCCTCAGGGCTCTAAGATAAAATAGATAATCTAAGATAAGATATAATTATATAAACCATTGTAAAAGAATTTAATAAAAATGTTTACTGTTTTTGGTAATATATGACATGGAAAAGGTAAATGTTTAAATCTCATTTTATACTATAATAATTTTATATTATAATAAATTTTATATTATACATGTATATTTAATTAAAATTTTAGGTTTAATCAAACTTTCACACAATTCATATTTATATGCAGGATGATTTTAGAAACTAAAATGAACTAGTCTTTTTCTTAAATAAAAATAGAAAAAAATGAGGTGTGTCATTCTGCTCAATTTTTAATTTTCTATTAATAAAAATATTCAATTTAACATAATATGAATAAAATATATAACTTACTTGATCTAAAATACCGGCAGTGGGCTCGGACGCGTATCCTACTTCCTGCGCATCTTCTTCCAAGTCCCCCTCGTACTCCTCAAGCTCGTCCGAATCTGAATCTATGTCGAGATCGATATATCGGCTACCACGCGAAACTTTACACACCATCTGCGCAAGATCGGTGAAAGTGTATGAAGAGGGTGACTGTTGATTAGCTGCTTGGGATTTCGCTCGCATAGCTCTCGCAATTTCTCGATCCGCATTGAATCGAGGCAGAACTCCGGCTTTCGATTGACCCTCGAAATACGTTTTTCCTTTAAAAAAAAATTCCATTTCAATTAATTCTTATAGAAATGGTTTAAATATGTATAACATTTTATTACTTTTTAATAAGAAATTACATGTTTTCCTGTTAATTATTTACAATTCTTTATAAATTTTAACTTAACATAAATATTTATAGAAATTTCTCACCGTGTTGGTATCCCACGTCCTTAATCTCATCGAAATTGGCGAACTGAAGAGTCTTGTACTTATCGATCGGAGGTCTAATGTACTCGCAATAATCCGAACTTTTCACCTCCTCCAATTGACGTACACAGCTCACGTATGCTAGTCTGGACTGAATATCTGGTAGATTTGGTACTTTCACAGGGGTGGCAAATGGATTCCATCGCTTCCACAATAACCACCAACCAGACAATGAGTCCCCGTAATTCGTCAAATCTGTGTCATCCTGTGAACCAACGTCGATGGCCAAGATGTGATGTGCTCCTTGTCGCAACATTTCGTCAGCTTGAACGAAAACAGGGAAAATGCATGAATCGAGAACGTTAACATCAATTTGCTGTCTTTACTATATAAAAGATTTATGTTACAAAAAATTATGTAAACTATGTAATTTTTGTATATTATACAACGTGATACCTATTTTGTTCACGGAATTGTATTTTTTTTTAGATGTATCATTTATATATTCTACATTTATTTTGTATCATGCTGTATCTCTCTAAAAAAATTTTAGAAGTATACTAGTTGTATGTAACTAAAAATATCAAGAGCCATGTTGTGAGATTACAATCAGGACTAAACGTAAACGATAGAAAAGATGAATACCTGGCACATTATTAACATAACACCCGTCGACCAAAAGATGCCCATCAAGGGGATCGCAAATCGGAGGAAAGACCCCCGCGATAGTCATACTGCCGCGAATATATCTCCATAGTAAACCTGAGCGGACTTAACTATTCAGAATTCGATAACTGCATCTTTTATCAACGGGAGTGAGCTTGATGTTTCTCGCGATTTCATAACTTTATTTTAGCAACACTCGTAAATAAATCGTCAACATTATGCCAAGGTAAATATGAAATGACACAGAATCCAACTAAAATTAGATGATCAGCGGTTGAATTTAAAAAAAGAACTAATACTTTGTTGCAGAATAAATACAATCGATATAATTTTTCGATGAATTGCCAAATTATATAATTTATATGAATTTTAATTTTATATAAATTTCTATTAAAGTGTAATTTCTAATGGTGCCTCCTAAATAAATTTCATATTATCTTGACACCATTATTAGCGTTATGGTGTTTTCCTTTAAATCAATTCTCTTAACTGTGCAAAAATTACAGTCGTTCATTAGTGCGATCTGGATTACCTGGAAGGTTATTGACGTACCCGCCGTCGAGAAGGAGATGGCCATCAACGGGGTCACACATGGGTGGCATATAACCAGACAATGACATCGAGGCCCGAATGTACCGCCACAGCGATCCTAAAGACGACGAATCATTCTCTTTAATATCCTGCATTTACCCGTATACATTAGCCGAAGTACTTCCTATATCCTTAAGTTGTATTAACTGTAATTAATCTGACTTTCTCTTGTGCAAGTGTGTATGATTGTGCAAGATTAATCATTAATCAAAATTAATTGACTGAAACTGCCATCAATAGAGATGATTTAATTAAAAAGAATTTTAATAACGTAATTACATGAACCTTTGGATATCCTCAGATCAGGTATACATTTAAACTTTAAATTCTATTTATATTGAATATTTTATGTTTTTCCATTATAAAAATTAATAGTGTATCGTGCTTTGCATATAGACTTTTAAATAGCAGATTTTGATGGATTGAGTAACATCGAATTTTTCTTTGATATCATAATTCAATGGTAAGCATACAGGAAGTATATACACAACAATTTACAATTTTTATACATTCGAGTAAAAATAAAAATGCCTCGTTCGGTTTTCTCTTTAAAAACGGCATTAAACGGAGAGTACGTCAACAATTCCGGTTATCCGGAAAGCTCACTCCCGCTCGTTAATTTTTACTATCATGCTAATGTGCACATCTAAAACAAAAATCTACATGCCAAGACGAAACTATTAGTGTGAATCAAGAAAGATGTCTCGTATGTTTCCATTTTTAATACAGACGTCCAAAACCGACTGCCGAGGCAAGTAGTTTTAGATATTATCTATAAAGTGAAACACATCTCTTACATGTTTACCTTCTGATTCACTCTGGATATATGTATATAAGGATATATTTTAAATATATTAAAAGCTTATTTTTCTGGAAAATTTGCATTAGAAAATACTGCATTATACTTGCAATATTCTTGAAATTATCAAAAAATTTATCATATAAAGAGCGATCTATTTATTATACAATGTTATGTTTAAAAATCATAAATGCGTGAAACATCAATGACTGAAAATGAAATTAAACTAGAAGCTTTATCAATTTAGAATAAAAAATGCAAAGCACTATATTTTGTACAGACCGTGTCTATGCGTGCGCATACAGGAGTCCGTGATGTCTGTGGTTATAGTGAAATACGGGAGCCATAAGTCCTCTATATATGTGTCGCCAAAAGTCTGTTGTATCGTCTTGTTAAAATCTTTACCGGAGAACATTGAAGTCATCGGATAAGTCAAGTCCATGATCTGCCGCCACCACTGCGTCATTTTCTGTCAGCAAATAGATATAATATTTTTACAAATATTCCTCAATTTTTACAAATATTCTCAATTATAATTCTACGGTAAAAATTTCAAAGTAATTATTAAGACAAGAGAAATTAATTTAGATAAAATTTCTATATTTTATGATGGATTAAAAAGAAGACGAATTATCATTCTATAAATTTTTGTATTATATTTTAGAAATTTATAGTGAAGTTATAGAGTTATAAGAAAACTCAGAATATACGATACGTCGATAAGAATCGCTAAATCCCTTTTGTCTTACCTTAGACCACTCTCTAGCCTTTTGTGTGGTAGTGGTGATGTTCTTTTCCATGCACCATAGCGCACCCATAAACGCGCCGATGCTGACACCACCAACCATGTCTATGGGTATACCTGCCTCGATGATGGCCTTCAGCATACCTACGTGAGCAGCGCCTCTTGCACCACCTCCACCTAGGACAAGACCGACCGAGGTGCCGGTCAGCCATCGCGCTAGTCTACTGAAATCGCTGTGTACGTTCGGTTCAGACATAAGCACCTTGGAATATAATTCATTCTGCAATATATTATATTTTAGATTAGACTATAGAATAGTTACTTTTTCTCTCTTACTAATATATGCAAATAATTTTTTTTCTAATAACATAAATAAAATTAAACAGATTGTAGGCGATTTAGAATATATTTTAATCATTGCTTACAATTCTATACTGCGATCTTCTGGTGAACATCCGCTTCGGACACTGGATGTGATGGTGGCTAGATACCCACGATCTCATGTTCAACCATTGAACGGTGTTTGTAGGTCGCTGACCATTCTGTTCCTTGTGTAATAGCACTAGTTCTTTCTGCGTTCGCATTACCAGTCGTTCTATCTCACGTTCTGTACGACCAATCGATGGCGGTCGATCGCCCAGACCCACGATAAGAATACAATCAGCCTGTCTCACGCATCGCTGAGTCCACAGTGTGTAACTTGAATCACATTGATACAGAGAGATTCTGTGCTGATCTTCCTGCTGTGCAAGCCAGGAAGTTAATCGATACTCATTTGCAGGTTCCATAATAGTTGTTCCTAAAGTCTATAAAAAAAAAAAAAAATGAAATTGAAATATATTATTGTTGTCAAGAAATCAATAGACTTAATATTTAACCATTTTTTATCATAAATAATTAAAGTAAAATTCTAAATAAATTTAAAAAAATTAAATTATGCTATATGTATAATATACAATCCGGTGTTAAATTATATCAGATAAATAATTTTAAATTGATACGATTAGTGATTACAATACAATACCTTTCTTACGACATCTGACGTTAGACGAAGACAGGATCCAATGGCACATAAAGAATGATATAATTCGTAAGTAAAAGCAGTCAGTGGTACATCATCTGACACCGGCACTATGGCGACAGTCGAGAAATTTACTTGTGCAGGTCTAGCATCAACTGTTGCTGCGGCTCGTCTATAAAAATAACATTTTTTTAATTACAAAAATTAATTCGTACTACAATAGAATATTGATTTATGCGATTAATAATAAATTATTTAATATATCATTAATGGATTATATTTACTGGGTGTCATTATTGCCGTTTTTTGCATGCGGTTGCTGCCAGGTGCCGAGTATGCGATGACCAAGAAGGTTGATTAATCTAGTAACAACAATTGGATATCTGAGTTTGATCACATTGAATAAACCTTCCGGTAACTTTGCCAGCTCGGAATCTCGGACCGCCATGACTGTCGTCGACCTCGGAGTCTGCGTGACCATCTCTACGATTCCTACTAAATCACCTTTTCCGTATTCTGCTACGGGTTCTTTCTTGCCGTTTTTGTAAGTAATTACCGATCGCAATCGTCCACTTAACACAATGAATGTCGAATCTGATTCATCACCCTGTCTATAAACGGCTCGTCCACTTTCAAGGAACAACCAGTCAAGAGCAAAATCCACCTATCCAAGAAACATTAATTTAATTATGTGAAACTATTCCAATAAAAACTATGTTTCAAAACCGATACATAATAGCAGTTTGTTGAGTGGAACAAAGTATAAATTTACATTATTAGGCCACAAAGATTCAGCTCAATTGAAAATTGAATTTTTCTCTCTTATAGTAATATATTTGTTAGAAATTCTTCTTCTAATAAGTTTTTTTTTGCAGATTCCTACCTGTCTCACGAAAGGACTTAATCTGCGAACGACGGTATGTGCCACATGTAACACGACTGTAGGTTGATCCCGCATGATAGCAAAGAATGTTAATTTGCTGAGTAATGCGATACGGCTAGCATGCTTTGCTCTAATTGTATAAAAGGATGGTTCGCCGGTGAGCACTGCTAAACCACCGACAATTTCACCCTGATGAGCGCTAAACATGTGCACCTCTTGGCCTGCGTCCCGACCTTCCGATACGCGTTGGCTTACTATCAACGAACCCGAAAGAACATACACGAGTGCGACATCCTATAATGTGATTAAATGCTGGTTATATTTCATACATTTATAAAAAATAATCTTTTCCTTTCGTATGCAACATAAAGCAACAAATGCAAACTGGCAAACCTTATGAGATTCTTCTTTCATCAGATAAGTACCAGCCGGTACTTCCCTGATCTGCACCTTGTCTTTGAGCACTGTCTCATCCTCTATGCCAAGTTCACGAACGAATGCGTCAGAGGCTATCTGTACGAGCTGAGCTTCATCCAGCTGTTGTTGCTGTTGCTGCGCCGCTTCGTTGGCCTGGCGCTTTTTACTGGAATAAGTACTTCCCGAATGAGAGGCTTCTGGATGTGATCCATGTGTGGACTGAGACATCGCCGTAGGTGGTGTTGTCCAGTGAGAATCGCATTCTGGTACCATCTCTACCGAACTTTGAGTAGCTAGTTGAAAGCCTTGATTCTTCCAATCAACACTGTTCTTTCTCGCTCTGCAAAAGAATGAAATAAATAAGTAATAAATCTGATTAATTTGCTTAACCTATTTAACATATTAGATCAAAGAGATATGATCAATATATTTTAATTTAAAAATTTCTTACCGTCGATTTATAATGGGCACAGGTTGAGAGGAACTTGAACTAGGTGTATCACGTTGAGGAACGTCGCTGGTATCATGCATTTCTGATGTACTGCTTGGGAATATACTACTCTCCATGTTTTGCGAGGCAAAGTTCTCTCTGGTTCTTGATCGCACCGGCGAACCGGAAAACGGACTCTGTTTCTTCTTGTGTGATCCCTGATTGACTAATTCTGCGGAAAGGCCGAGATATTGATGCAAAGCAGTAAAGGTAACTCTCTGCAACCGTACCATAATGACCTGGATAACTCGAACAAAGGCATCGGGATAATCTTGAAATACCTGAAATAATATCAACGTTGTGCATGAAATATCGATTTTATTTTATATAGCATAATAGAATTTTGAAAAAAAATATAAAATGAGTACAAATGCATAACTTACTTCTTGGAACGCACTCATTGGTAACTTCACTACAACAGAATCTTCTACAGCTCTTGCTGATACAGTTTTATATGTACTTGTATGCCCGGTAAGTACATCAGTAAAGCTAAGAAGACTGGTAACGGATTCGCCTGTTTTTACCACTTTTAACGATATTTGAGAACCATCAGGTCCAGTGATATATACATTGACTAAACCCTGCTGTACTATAAACAAATTCTCATCGGGATCTCCAATTCTGAATAGGGTGTTTCCAGCAGGTAAATTCATGATTTCCGTGTACTTGCACAATTTCAAGAACACAGGTTTTTCAAAGTGGCCGAAAACTCTAATACTTTGCAACATATATAAAGCATCTGGTGGTACCCTCTCACCAGGGCCTAGATCTTCCTCCAGATATTCAGCTGGTGGTTCCAGCACCTTGAAATTAAACAATTTCCTTAAATATATCACATAAAATCAATAATTATCAGTTAACTATCACGAAACATACTTTTAGTTGTTGTGGGACAGTATCCTTCTTAAGTTGCAACAATCGACGAGCAAATCTCATGACCGCTCTCCTCTTCTTTCCTTGTCCAGTGGCGTGTACTTGGCCACCAATGGACTTTACTTTGCGCAACATCTTTCTGCCATAGAAGAGAACCTTGTCTCTCTTCCTGAACCTCGGCTTCCCAGTGCCCACTCCAACAAACTCCTTCACCTCTGGCAAGAATTCTTTGTTCTTCCATTTGCGCACCACAAAGATCGACGCAATTAAGAAAATAAGGAGTAAAATTGTGGCAATAATAAAGAGTGTCCGTGACGTTTGGTATTCTTCTATAAACCTCCCAATCCATCTTGAAAATATGTATGATCCCAGGCTCTCGTTGAACTTATTAAATAATTCTATCACCTGTTTGAAACAGTCAATCATTAATACATCTTAAATATGTATATTTTCTTAAGTAAAAATGTGAGATATTTTTTTCAATATGCTATCATAAATGAATGACAAATGTCAACCAAAATCATCAAGTTCTTATTACGTCAAGGTTAAGTTCTTTCTCAAATGGGACTTTTCACATCAAAATTAAACCGTGCAAAATTCAATCTATCCTCAAAAATAAAAACTGTTTTGTACACAAAGTGGTTCTGAAAGATAATGACATTTCTGATTACTATCAGAATGTTCATTTATGTGAAATAATTATCATTGCGATATATCGTTATCTCAAGATTTATGACCTGTATAAGTTACGCAATGAATAACGCAATGATACAACTCTCTCCTCTCGTGCAAAAAAAAAATATCATAAATCTCCACAGACTAATGACACTTGACACCTTCTTAGGTTACGTCTTCGATCTCGGCATTGTAAAAATTCGATTGCGATTGTCAGCGATTTCCGTGATTAAACACAATTACGCGCAGCATGCCGTAAAATGAAAGTCATGTCGATCGAACGAAAATCTGGTAGAATGAGAATATCTCAAGGCAGCAAATATGCCCAACCTCCATAGTGGGTAATCATGTCTCCCTCTCCGCCGAAAAATCCGCCCGGGGCAAGATGTGTCAGGACCAGGACTGCATACGTCGGCGAGCACGGAACGTAATCAGCTAATCGAGCCTGTTGGGATGGAAGATTTAATTATTTATCCCTCGAGTAAACGACCTTTGATACTTCGCTCGAGTCATCCAGCGCCATTTTGTCCGCGTGGCTACGAGATCGATGATTTAAAATAATTCATAAGCACTTAATAATTCAACAAACGCACCTTGGCGAGCGAGTGTCATAAATCGACGCATAACGATTGCATAAACGATCGCCCTCGGCCGCAACAATTTAATTCTTATCATTTAATTTCTGCGACAATTACAAGCACGTAATTAAGCACGTAATAAATAGTTATGCACATTATTATTTAATCATAGATTTGCTTTTTAATTCTACCTTTGCTACTTTTATAAGAATTTTAATGGATATTTGCAACGTTAATTCAAACGATCACTCTCGACTACTAAAATTTAATTCTTATCATTTAATTTCTGCGACAATTATAAGCAACATAATTAATATTATAGTCATGTATGTTATTATTTAATTATAAATTTGATTTTTATTTCTACTTTTGCTACTTTTATAAGAATTTTAATAGATTTTTGCAACGTTAATTCGAACGATTGCATAAACGATCGCTCTCGACCGCAAAAATTTAATTCTTATCATTTAATTTCTGCGACAATTATAATCATATAATTAATATTATAGTCATGTACGTTATTATTTAATTATAGATTTTATTGTGAATTTTAATTTTGCTACTTTTATAAGAAATATAATAGATTTTTGGAACATTAATTCGATGTTTACACGGATTGCGTTTTGACAATCGGCCGTCAAGCGTCAAAAAGTTAATTAGTTAATAAGTTAATTAGCACACTTGTGTATTTAACACAATCGAAAATCGTGCAGATATGCAAGACGCGTGCCTTATCGTGCGCGCAGAGAACAGTTATCGCCAATGATTATCGATTAATCGTCACTAACGCGTCGTTGACGTTACACTCATTGCCGCCGCGAGCGATTCAAAAGTCCCGCGCAGCTAGCCGGCGCATGCGCGGGCGTCGTTCGGCTCGCCGCCGGCAGGGCGCGCCAGGACGGAAATTCCGGGCGGCTTTCGGCGGCGGCCGCGGTCAGTGAGTGCCGACGGCGGCGGTAGCGACGGTGGTAAGGCTAGAGGCGGGCCAGTCGGTGGTTACGAGGGCGACATGTTGGACATGTCCGTGTGACCGTGTGCGCGCGTGGCGGGTGATCTCTGACGCGCGATCCCGTGCGTTACTCCGGGTCTCATCTCGTCCCTCTCTTTTTTTTCTTCTTTCTCTCTCCGCTCCGATCGAGTCGCGATCGGGTGCCGCGCGCGCGCGGGTGCGATACACAGTGGCCGCGAGGCAGTGAGAGCACGAAGTGAGACGAGGCGAGGCGCGCGCGGGCGGGCGGACACGCACGACGTCGCCGCTACATGTGAAGTGTCGCGAGGATAATTGTTCGCCGTCGCGCCCCCCCCTCCCGCTGGTTTACCCGGCCCAGCCAACATGAGCTGGGGCACGGAGCTCTGGGTGAGTCTCTCGTTCTTTTCTCTATTCCACCATCTTCGTCTCTCTCTCTTTCGCGCGCGTCCCGCCGCGTACGCTCGTCCTTGTCGCTCCTCTCCCGCGCCGCGCCGCGCCGCGGGCGCTCCCGTTCGTCCCCGCCGTCTCCGCTTCCACCTTGCGTGAGATTCTTCTCCGGGGCCGAAAATGGGGTCCGCCGTTTTCCACGCGGCGCGGCACCTGGTCAGCGCGCCGTTCGCGTGGAAAAACTCTCGCGGACTCGCGTCGGTCGGACGTCCGTCCCGTATGCGGGCCGCGTTCAGCCATTCGGAGCCCTCAGGTAGCCCGTTTGCTCGATGCGCGCGTGACTTTTCTGCGGAACGCCGCATACCTGCCTCCCCGGGGCCGAGCCGAAACGGCCGGGGACCCGTTTCCGATGGCCGCCCGTCCCCATTCATCCTCTCGCGAAATTCCCTCCTGCGCTCTCGTCGTAAACAACGCCGTTGTTCGCTCGCTCGCTCGCCCGCGCGCGCGCGCGCGCGCGAGCGAGCGAGCGAGCGAGTGTGTTTTTTTCCTCTCCGTCCTATTCAGCCGAGCAGACGTGCGGACTGGTGCGGGACTCGAGTCGCTTATTCGCGAGCGAGTACTTCGCGAACGATGGTTGCAGCCTGGCACGGATGACGTGCGTGCGCCACGGCGACTCCGAGTTCTTTTTCTTTTTCCCCGTGGAGAAAAAAAATTACGCGTCAACGCTCTCGACAGATCGCCCGTGCCACGCGTCTCGGCGACCTGAGCTGTAAGATGTAATTCCCCGAAGAAAACTGAATTCTTACTCGTTCCCGATAACGTCTTATCTATCCTACCAGCTGAAGCGTGTCGTGGTTTCGGGACACGCCTGCCCGTGTACGAGATATTCGGGACCAGTATTCTCTCATTGTCGCGGGAATGCGTCAACTCTCTTATCTCGTCTGCAGAATGAACGCGGCTCCTCGAACGTTCAGCGGAGAAACGTGATTCATCTGCAGAAGTTGATCCTTGAAGAGGTTTCATATGGCAGTCGCGCGTGGCTTCTCCGTTATGCCGCATTAAAACTCATCACCAGATTTTTCTTCTTGTCGCACAGTCAGTCGGGATCACTTCTTATTAACTGCTATTAGCCGCCAAGGAAATCGCTTTGAACAGCCTCGCGAAGACTGTGGTCTCAGTATTATCTCATCCGTTAATTGTTAATTTGTTAAACGGTTTCTTATCGTTATGCTCAAACGTCCACGTGATTGTCGCGCAAATATATGGAATCACGGAAATCTCTTGCACAGGAAAAACGTTTCTTTACGTTTGTTCGACTCGTAATATTTGTTTCGCTAAAAAAACATTTCATTGCAAAAACTTGATTTCGTTGCATTAAATCGTATTGTTTGAAAAATGACTGTTATTTGAAATAGTACTTTAAATACGTTGATTTAAATAAAAGCCTATAGTGTGTTTTAATTAATAAATGAAGATTACTTGGAATGACCATTAAGCTCATAGATTTGTACAAATACACTAATTTTATTTCTTTCAAAAAAATATTTTATTTAAAGTTAACACATTCGTTTATTAAAAATCAAATAATCGTATTTTGTTAGTTCAAGTATTAGTTTGGTTGGAACTATTTCAATGATTAAATTTCTTTGATTTCAACAAAATTAATTAAATTCGAAGAAATATTTTTCTCCGTGTCACATCTCGGTTTCACTCGGTTATCAGGTTCATTAAAGCGTGTCCCCATCACGTCTAATGAAGCTCCCAGTTTCGAAGAATAGATACTTTCTATTATCGGGTGGGATCTTATGTCCGATAATAATCTTCATGAATTTTATTATATATGTATATATACATATATTTTCATTGATTATCATTTAATACAATTTAATATATTTAATCCTTCAATAATCGCATTATTTTTCATAACACGAATTAACGCGTAGGAAGTCTTGAGAGACTTCAATATAAAAAAAAATCAATTTATATTTTATGTCGAAAATTTAAATATCAAATTCTTCGTATCTTTCAAATTCGCACTTTATTAAGAAAAAAAAATTGCATTTTATTAAACATCGAGCTTTTGAAGACTCCGCACGACGATTGGAAGGCTAAATTTAAATTTAAATATATTGATAACAGTACCGATGAGCTAATATTTATTAAAGTGTACTAGTTTCCACCCTCAGTGTATCACTTATCTATCGGTTTAGCCGGCTACCCATCCGTCGAGATCTTCATTTCGCCTCGAGCGAGCTCGGTAATTTCACGACTTCACAATATCGATTTTTTTTTTCGCGATAACTGCCAGCCCTCCATCGCGTACTTGCCACCCTCCCGCACCGAACTACTTATTAAACGCATCATCTACGTATCTATCCATCTATCGAGCCTTCCAATTCCCCTCGGGCGAGCTCATTGTAGTCTGACGACTGTACAATTAAGCATCACTTTTCTTTTTGGAAGATAAGTGATATTTTTTTCACCGTGTACCATCTTCGATTAACAGTTAGCATTCCTCTTGCACAATTTTCCGCTCTTCTCTCTTTAACAGCTGCTCTCTATCCGCCGAGCTGTTCACTTCATCCTGCCTCTCTCGGCGCAGCTACTATATATTTTATCCTAAAGACCTGAACTAAAGAGAGTTGTTAAGATTAAAGCACGTGCAAGGGGAAATTTTCTTCACGTGCATTATTTAGAGGTTTATTTTCTTCTTTTTACAATTAATAATGTGCATACCGATGTTCATGAAAGGACCTGAAAGACCGCAAATTCGCCGAAGGTAAGAAAACTGTCTCTTTGAATCTCGACCGTTCGTGACCGTACATAGAAATTTTTTAAAATTCTCCTCTACCGTCTTCCTCTTCTCCAGGAAATATATTTTTTTGGGAAAAGTAGCGTTTTCCTTCTCCTCCGCACTGCGGGAGTCATACCTGTCTTCCGTCGTTTTCGTCGCTATTGTCGTTGTTTTCTCTGACAATGATGATGACGACGACGAGCTGCCTGCAACCGCGATATCCCCGAAAACCAGTTCGCGCTCGCCAGGAGTTTTGCCTTTTCGGTTGCTAGCCGCGGGCGACGTTCCCCGTGTCCCCCCGCGGTTTCCCCCCCTTGTCCTCCACTCCTCTCAACCCCCCTCGGTGTTTCTTTCTGCGCGCACCTTTCCTGCCCCCCTCGCACGACGTCGCTCTCCTTCCCCTCCCCTTGCACCTTGCCCGCGAAGGAGCGTACGTTCTTTTGCTTCCTTTCCCGTGAAATCCTCGACGGTCACGACGGCGACAACGTCGGCTTTGCGGCCGACTCACGTCCTCGAGAGAAAGAGAGAGAGAGAGAGAGAGAGAGAGAGAGAGAGAGAGAGAGAGAGAGAGATGGAGACACATTCTGTATTTCAGAAAAGAGTCTGTAATGTCGGATATATGTACGGTGGTCATCGGTTCTATATTACAGTGGACAGTCCTTTAGATTAATTTTTTTCTTGAAAACTCACTCTTGTCCTTTATTTTTGAAATGTCCAATAAATGTCCTATATTTCAATCTTTACACCTTTGTATATTTTGTGTAATATTTAAATTAAAATGTTTTTCTTTTTTTACATATAATTGTTTTAGTTTATAAAATTTTACTTTTTTCCATATAAATATATTTAAGGAAAAAGTATTAATGATAATAAATTCACATTGCACTTGCTTGTGGAAGAAGAGCAAGTGGCGGTGTCCTTTATTTTTCTCAAAGAAATATGGTCACCGTAGATATAGGATGTGCACCGCAATAAGAAATTTTTAGTGGTCTATTCTCCCTTTTTTTTGAAAAAAGAAACCTGACTAGAAATTATGCTAGGTTGACCTGATATCTTAGAATGACCTGACTAGAACCTTATGTGAACCAAGTTAGGTCCTTATAAGATATCAGATTAACCTGACATAATTTCTAATTCGGGAATATTACTCTTGCGACAAATATAAAACTGGAAGCATAACATAGTTACAAAAGAGACGTTAGATAGGTAGGAGAAACGATGCGGTTGTGGAGCGTTTATTTTGATATCAAATTGTGAGAAAAAGAAACGGAGAGCCTAGGAGGCTTCCCGCCACCCAGATTTCCGTGAATGGCGCGACACGAGGATGAGAATCACGGAATCGCGACTTTAACAGCCCTAAATGGGATTAGGAGACACACGCGCTCATCTTCCCAGAAGAATTCTTACGCATGTTCGTACGTTCCGTGCGCATAAAATCGATTCGAGCATCGCTTGGCAATGACGTCTCCCTGCGTCCCTCTATTAATAATTCATTCGCGCATTCCGTGCGCCATAATCTTGGTTACTTATCCCCGTTATGAGCTCGATACGCCCGATACGTCTGCCAAACTCGTCGTTCCGAAATGCGTGCGCCGAAATCTTTACCTTCATTCTTCCTCCCTCTATGATTCTTCGATTATCATAAATGCGTCTTAACGAAAGTAACTGTGGATTTCTGGACTATACGCGCGAAAGGCTTGCACATCTGGAACGTAACGAATCTCTTCAATTAACATATAACAGCCTGTTAATTTCAATCATTGTGACTTTTATTTGGCGAGTGCCCGTCTCTCGTTTAGTTCAGCACACGGAATCAAATTTATTTCTTTTGCTATTAACTTAAAAACTTAGATAATTGAATCGGTTTAATCTAAAAGGGGATAAATCATTTTTTGTTAATTTAAGAAAAGTAAATTTAATTATTTTTTGTAACTATAATAAATGGTTATCTAAAAATTTCTTAATGTGCCTAAATGTTATAAGAAAGAATACTATTACAAAATTAGAATTTATTTCAAAGAATAATGTCAACTCGAGGGCGAATTTGGTGGAATGACCTTTTTAGTAAGAATGTAATTAAAAGAGAAAAAAAATGATAAACATAAATTAAAAGTATATAAATATTTCATTGGTTTTATTTAGCAAAACTGATATTCATTTTTTAAAACTTATTTATAATATTTTCTTAATATAACATTTATCGTTTATTGGATTTTCTTGTTTTTGTTATTTTTTATGAAAGAGCTAATAATTTATTGAAAATAAAACTGTAATAATAAAAACAGCTCTTATTGAATGAGCAAAATAAGAAATTTTAGGATTTCACATTTTTTTCTGAAAAGAGTCCATGGATTTACTCCATTTTAGCATAAATTATATTTTGAGAACTATTATTATATCACCAGAATTGAAGCAGCAATATCAAAAATCTAAGTAAATATACTTACCACAAAAACAATCAAAACATATTTCTTTTTAGATTAAATCGATTGAATTACGTTTTGTAATTTATCTTGTTTTGTATTTCAAGTTTAATGGGAAATTTTTTTTATCAGAGTACAGTAAATGTATGTAAAAATCGTAATAACGTGTATTTATACTTATTTCGACAGCGTGTAAGACGCGTGTAATGAATTTCTTTCTCTCTTCGTTCTTCTCCGAAGAAGATTCTCTTCTCTCTTTGTGAAGATGCGACGAGAGGCACGCCCGACTTGTACGTACGCCCGCGAGTAGCAGCAGCTAGCGGTTAAACACGAACGCGTCTTGTATCGTGATTCACAGGAAGGTGTACGACACACATCGATGACTGATACGCGATACGTGCATACCTTGGACCGCGTGTCAATTTTACCAATTGATAACGGAAATTACGCCGCTAATCGAAGTCTGCCGGTCTGTGACTAGATAGAGATCTGGGATGTCGCTTCAATTTATTATTAACACATTGTTACCGAGATATCAAGTACTGTAGATCGGTATCGAGAACCAGATTTGATATTTTGAAATAATTAAGAAAAAAATTCCGATACCGTAAAGAAATAAAAAATTATTCTCGGCGTCAAGCGTCGATCTCGGAGCCCCTCTCTCTCTCTCTCACTTTTCGCAAGAATTACTTTCCTCCCGAGAGTGTCGTCGATTTTTCGGTCGAATCGCACCTCCGAACTATCGATTGCCCGATTCACCTCGTAACCAGGCGGCCTGCACTGACCCTGACGAAATTAATTTGATCCCCCCGACACAGCCAGCATCGCGGAATCGATAGTTCGCGCGAAGACGGTGCGGGATAGTGCGGGGGACGGGCGGCACAGGGACAGAAACGGAGATGCAATCACGAGCACACGGCGCTTACGTCATCGGCCGGCATACGGTGTCGCGATTTTCGGAAATAATCGCCGGCGATTTCCGATTTCGCGCCGGAGAAAGTAACGCGCGCGACGCACGTTTCCTCGTAACCTTCACAGCTTCTTCCCCTCCCGCCCCGCACGTTCGTTTTCCTTCCACATTTCGTCCGCAATGATGGGATCCGCGCGCGTAGGTGAACCGGAAGAGAGCGCGGCGACACGGGAGCCAATTCGCGTGTTGCCACGCGATTTTTTTCTCCTTTGTGTGCAAATGAGCGTCGATAGTGGCTTTTCTCGATTTACTATTCGAACTTGATCTTTCCGCCATTTACCTCCAAGGAAGTTCGTTATTATATTATTCTTATAAAGATATACTTTCTCTGAGAGTGCCGATGCTCTATTAGACTTCAGCGAAGCGCTGTTAGCCGCAAATGTGCGCTTGTTCGTTACTGCGAGACGCGGTTGTTCTCTATTCATTATACTACACTGTGCACTCCGACGTTCCATATTCGACGTTAATTGTTCGACCTTTCCGGCGTTTTTCCCCGTTTTCCTGTGTCGGGGGAAAAAAAAAGCTATCCGGAAATCGTTTCTGGAATGTGTCAAATCGCGAAATCACCGCGGCGCACGCAAGTCTACGACGCGAGATTTCTATGAGCTAAGGATGGTTATTCATCATTCTTCGCTGAAATACATAATCGACTAACGGAAACGCGCTCCGCGAAATTCCCTAATGGAGATTAGGCGAATAAGCGTATTCCGTCTCGTAACCGTACGGACAGTTATCACCACAAAAGGGACTTTATTTCATTATAAAGTTTCATTAATAATTTTATTCATTTCAACCCACAATCGAGAAGTGGGATTTAATTTACAATTCTTATAATTTTAATCACAAATACGTTTCACTCATTCTCTTCTATGTTTTTCTAAATAACTATCTTCTAACATTTCTAAACTGAAACTTAAATTATTAAATTTATTTTTATCCTTTTATCACAGCCTCAGTCTCTCTCACTATTTTTGATCCATTTTTCCTCTTTCTTTCCTCTTTGTTTCCTTTATCTCTTTTCTTCTTTTCCATCCATTCTTCCTTAATATTCTAACTTTCTCTTTGTTTAGTTCACCATTCCAAATTTTATTCAATTTTCTCATTTTTTCCTGAATATTTTAACTAATCTCTTGTAATTTCGTAATAAGTTTCTCTATCAAATAGCTTATTATCTTTCTGCTGCTCACAGAAAACATACATCCTATCTTTTTCCTTCAGCCAATATTTGTTTTCCGTATTATTACAGCTCAATCTTATTAAAGCTCTAATTAGCATTCCTTATTTTCCTTTCTTTTATCTTGAAATTGTGTATTAATCTGCTCCTAAAATAAAAAAAGCCAATGACTTTTTAATATAATTGTGACGAACACAGGAATTTCGATTAAAATACGAAATTTCGCGATACTATAAAAAGAATTTGAACGTAATATTACAATATTTGTTGAGAAGATATCGTCGGAGAAATTTCGATGTGTTTATATCTTCCCTCATTGCTTGTAGAGGAAACCGCTGATCGTTCCTAACTGTACCGGCATAAATTCTTTTTAATGACAAAGTGCACCAAGTGGAAACTCTTATCGAAACGCGTGACGTGATTTAAATTTACCGTAAAGAAAAGGCATGAGGAAGTGGCGTACAGTAACGACTTATTTATAGCATAATTATGATCGCGCAGCGAAAACTGTTTTCAGCTCTAGGATTTATTCGACCGGATGTTGCTCTTATCATTAAGCCGTGCTTTATTTCTGGCACATTTTTTTATCGATTCTCCTTATTATACCCAGAAAATGTTTTAATATATGCGTACTTTAATATGACAACATGAGCTAAATCATGTTTAATAGAAAATAAAAAAGATAATATTCGATAGAGAAATTGATCTGTCAATTTAGTATCAATTTAGAATTAATTATATTGATATCAACTTGTAAAATTATCAGTTACATTCACTCAATTAATCTTTTTAAGTATGTCCCGCCTTTTAATTATCGATTTAACTTCGAGTTTAGGAAAGTAAATCACAACGAGAATTTTTGAAAAACGGTTTGCGTCTCTCGACGTTTAATTAACGGGGAATGTCTATGCGCGTTTGTAGCAATCTGTTATGTACGATCCAAGCGTTTTTCGATTGAATCGCGTCGCGGCGAAAGGGTTAACCGGGGTGATCGGGGCCTAGCATGACACCACCACCTAAACGGGTTTGTCCGGTTTGGCGAATTCCAGTCAACACCGTTATTATTTGCTTTTCCCGGCTTTACATTACTTTCGCTCGAAATCCGAGGAAATCATCCTGCCTTTCGGATAATTCGATTCGCAATAATTTCACGTTTTGTACGCTATCCTAATGGATATATTATTTTTATACATGATATGTTAACACGTGATGTTAATATTACCTATAATTTATGTAATAATTTATGTAAAATTCGTTTTGGGGATTATACGGGATTTTTAATTGTCTAAAAATTTCAGTTTTCATAAACCTTCTGTTGCTCCTGCGATATCTTTTTACACGGTGTTGTGATTACGAGGTTATCTAAAATATATATCACAATATCGACATCGTATCAACGTGTATATTTCATTTTACGATCTTTATCGAGCAAGGACATCCTGTTAACTTTATTACTGTAATTTTCACATCTTTAATTTCTCTTTCGTATCTTCAGAAAAAATAAGTTTTTCTTTATTCAATGAAATATATTAATTTAGTTTAATTTCTCTTTGACTTCTCTTTGACAGATTAATTAAACTAAAATATTACGTCAAATAAAAATACAAATTTTATTTTGATTAAATAATTTAAGTCAAATTTTATTAAAGCATTTTCCACTTTTTTGTGAATGGATAAATGACGGGAGATATTTTATAAATTTATCGAATTGAAAGTATAAAATCCACTGACGATAAATTCGTTGGCATTTTTAGGCTTGTACACACGCATCACAGATTCCAGTCCGAAATTTAAAACGCCTGCAATTCCCACGTTTCATGAACAATCGGTGCCCATTCTCTTGTACGGTCGACCGAAGAGTTTTGCATGATTACACGCTTCGCATCTCGGTTGTTTACGGAATTTTACGAGGTGTGCGGAAACAGCGTTAGGATGGTTTCCACCATTGTGTAAATGACATTGCTGGGAAATGTCTTCTGCATGACATTTCGTTCATTGCGATCCGTTTCCTATCACTATTCGAATATTCGACACAGTAGAATTGATAGAATAAATTTTGAAAATCTGGGTAAATCGTTTCGGTATCTATATCAATTTAGTTTTTATCCCATTTTATCCCAAAAGAGATCTAGAAATATCCCAATCGGAGAACATTTAATCTACTTGTGAGAGAGCGAGATCTTTGGGGAAAATCAAAGACACTTTCGGTTTTACTAACATTGAGGAGCTTCCGTTTTTTGTGAATGCGGATCAAATAATTCGAGGGACCAGAAATTCGGCTTCCGATTTCTCTGGAGAAATTTAATAATAATATATGAATATTTATATTACACATTTCATGCATAACGCACATACACACATACACGACACATCGCATAATTTTTTTTTTCGGATAATAGTTAGTAGGTCAGCGTATCAAAGAGAAATTATATGCTCTACATACATTATAATAATTCCATGAATAATAATTTTATTTTATACATTTCATAGATATGTACACTTCTATTAATTGATATAACATCAAAAAATGTTGGAGAGAGACAGAGAATTTTGTTAAATAGATCATTTCGGGGATGCATGGAAGGAATGAGAATTACTTTGAGTATTAAAATTATCAAGCGTGCGATGATTCCTCGTTTGTCGCGGAGATGAGTATTTTTGCACGACGCACAAGGTGTCTCGCGAAACACGCAGCAATAATTTATTCTCGTGACGGGACTCTCTCTCTCTCTCTCTCGTAATCTCACGTAATATTTGTCTTCTTTGGTATGTGCATTTATAAAGTATATGTATTCAAATATGTACTTATCGTGAGCATTTATCGGAAAACATACCGCGCGCAGACGTGTTTAATCGTAATACGGCGCAACGAGTTTCAGTAGCGGCTAAATTACGCTTATGAGGCATGAGACGATCTTATTAATACGAGCATTTCGAAAGGAGAAAAACTAAAGATTTTTCGACGATATCACGCTACATGCCCAGCGGGTGTTGTGAGGGTTAACGAATTCCACGTTCGCGCGTGACACCCCGTAGACTCGCCAGTCTCGCCTTTTCCCCGAGCACGCAGCGTGCGTGGCCGCGTGGCCGCGAACTGCAAAGGGAAAAGAACCTGCCCCACCCACGCGTCGCAACGAATCTCTATAAATATCCGAACTCTCGAGAGCGCGCACGTACTCGCGGCTGCACGTGAGAGAGTGAAACGCGTAATGAGAGCGAGAAAGAACGTGTCCGCGCTGATTAAGGCCGCGCGCGGACCTCGCGGATTGGAGAGATTTTTTCCATGCACTCGCGCACGCACACGCGTGGATGCCCGCGTTCTCCAAAGTCAGGCGATTATACGAAACAATTGTGAATTTGTGAGTTATTTAATTATAATGATAATAAATTATAATTATGTAAATTTCATCTCTCTTGCCTAATGAAATAAATCCGTTAAAATCGTACAAGAAAAAAAATGATTGAATAAAGTTTGTACGATAAAGTAGATTCTATCTCGCTCGTCAATCATTTTGTCAAAATAGCCTGAAGCTTTCGAAGACGTACACTGTTAAACTCGTAGTGTCAAATTATACTCAATTTGAGTCCTTTTTAACTATTCCATACGTCGCCACTACTCTTACTCAATATTTCATTAATTTTGACTAAAACATTTAACAGGGAAGTTAAATTAGATAAATTAACATATTGAGTAAGGCTTTACTCAATATGTCGCTAATTTTATCTCAGTGTTTTAGTCAAATTAACTGAATATTGAGTAGGAGCAGCGGCAACTCATAGGAGTTTACAGTGTATGAATGAAATTAATATAATAAGTAAATTTATATAATATAGTAAATTTATATAGTAATGAGTAAATCTTTACGACATTCGTCATACTACAAGTTTAAGAAAGACTCGATTCCTTTCGCGGCGGCCATTCAGTCTTTTTATTTTTCTCGCTGTTCGTATACCTAGGCAATCTTACGTAAGGGATAAAGTATGCTAATTTTCTTGCCTTGTGTGCAGCACGATCTACCGAGTAATAATGCATGCAACGACGTTGTGTCACTGCGCTCGGCGCGTAAACCGCTCGTACTATACCGATAGCTTGAGGAAGACAATTTTTTTTGTTAATTTAGAAAAGATATTTTTCCGCCCGTACGTCTTACGCTCTCCGCGAATTTGTAATGTCGCGGGATTGTCCCGTGTATAAAAGCCGACAAGTTTAATTCGCGTTTATGAACGTTGAACCATTATTCCGGTAGGAACAAAGCGCTGTGTGCGCGACGCCGAGGGAGACCCACGCGCGTTCCTTATCACCGCTCTGCATCCTCCGTTGATATCGAGACCTAGATTATTTCTCTTCGACGTGCCTCTCCCTCTGCTCTCTCCAGACATTCATTCTCATTCAATCTCATCATTTTCGTACCGAGCGGCAGCGAACGAGACGGACGCTCGCATTGTGATTCATACGGCTGGAGATTAAAAGTGCATTCACGAAAAATATGAATGAGTCACGCGCGCGATCGTATTGAGTCGCGATAAGCCGAGAGTAATATCGCGAACCGGCGACGGCGATAGCGACTTCTTAAAGTCCAATTAAAAATCAAGAATCGCTTGCTGTGATTTTCCGACTGTCATCGCTCAAAAACGGGAAGACAGATAAAAAAAGAAGCTCGATAGAATTTGGCAGAATAAATATCTTCCTGATAATCGATCTGTTTAAATTAAAATCCCGATAAAGAAATGTCTCGATTATATTGAAATTATTAAGCGAAACAGGACCGCGTTTAATTTCTCTGAAATTTCAGTCCACGAAGTCACTCGCCTTTAGTCGCTCACATCGCAATACTTAATCCTTGAGGCCGACGGATTTAGTCATTAAAGTTTGCCGGAGAAACGAGGCTAGGACGAAAATTGCCGAGGTTTCTTCATAATTCTCACGAATGTACGGTACGGCGACCGTTGACACGTGCACGCGTCGTCGCACGTCGCGAGCGAGACGCACGTACGGCGCCTCCGTCTCACCTCGCACGCATGAACATGCGGTACGAATTAATTAAGGTGGAATCGGCGAAGCGTCCGTCAAGCGTTCCGGCGTGTCGTGGTCAACGACTGCGCGAGCCGTCGCGTCATTTATTCGTTATCGTCACTATTACTCTTTTTTTTTCCCCCCGCAACCGCACCGAGATAGCGAGGCGCGGTTGCTCGCATTCGTAGCGTCTTTATCGTACGAGAACGGCCGTATCTCCTGATGCATCGCAAACAATTAAAATGTCAACGCGTAACATCTATCAATTTTATCGAAATGTCGCGACTTCTACGCTCAATGGCAAGTAAAGGAGCTGTACAACGCAGTTTCTTCAACCAATTCATACAGCGTAAGATATCTGACGGGATAAGACGGAGCGAAAGAGAGAGAATAACGTAGAGTAATAATTACAATATTTATTAATCCAATATACATATATTAATATAATCACAGGAAGTCCATTAAAACAATGGCTTGCAATAAGTGATTTCGGAGAGGTATGAGTGTTTTCGTGGTAAAAGAATATCAGTAACATTCTGCAAATACTTTTCAATGAGTTACTCGATGGAATCCAAGAATTATACTTGTTCGGGGAAAAATGACGATAGATAGGAAGATAGAATCTCAAGATAAATCGCAGATTAGATAAGTATAACGCGAGGCAATTGCGAAATCGACGATGACAATACAACTCATCACAATCATTTACGTCGTTATTGTTACTTCGGTGTGTTCAATGCCTATAAATATATGACGCTTCATTATGCATGCCGCCGATATTACATCTTACGTGTGTATCGATGCTGAGTGCATCGATGAGATCCCGCTGAGATTCATTCTTCTCGCGTGTCAATAGAATTTAAAAATCGTAATGTTCAAGGATATTTCTTAGAAGAATCTTATCCCATCTCAAGACGTCCGCGCGTAATTGAGGTTTGTCATTAACACACAAATATTAATTTACTAACTTCTATCAAGTTAGCCCCCCACCATCGCAAAAAATCCGCACCTATCAAAAAATTTAATGCTATTTAATTGTTAATTAGTTACCCTAATCCCGATTTTGTTGCTCAAACCGTTTAGCAGGAAATAAAAATCGAAATAGGGGCCAGCTTATTGCCAAGCTAGCCCCCCCCCCCCATAATAGAAAAAAATATATAGAGTGCTCAAATGAATACACCAGAATTTGTTACTTTAAGAATCAACAATCGCCGATTTTGTTACTCGCCTTTAAATAATTATAAATAAATAATTTGTCCCCGTGACCGCCGTTTCTCACGACTTCGAAGCTTAAAAGTTAGTTAAAAAATTTGTTACTCGACCGTTTTTGGTCTCAAAAATTTTCCTTGGACGGATGCCCTTTCAAAATATATAATTGCCGATTTTGTTGCTCGTCTATAAATAATTATAGTCGTGAGAAACGGTCGCGGGGACAATTTATTTATTTATAATTATTTATAGACGAACAACAAAATTGGCAATTGTAGATTCTTAAAGGGGATTCTTAAACTAAATGGATGAATTTTATTTGGAAAAATTAGATTAATTTAAAATTAATTATCATTTATATTGCATTTGCAATTAATAATCGAGTAATTTATATTTTGCGATTTTGCCGCAATTTAGTTTAAAATAACTTCTTCCTTTGCATCATTTATACTTATCTTGTGCAATGTGTTAAAAATGTGACGCCTGTGTAAAATCACATCGATTATTATGCTCACAAATCAATGGAAAATCGTAGCAACTGCAATTAAGTAGAGGTTCGTATAAGTTCTAAACTTACAGTATCGCTCGCGCGATAGTCAAGTGACCACAACAAATTAATTAACGTCAAGGGTGGGATTAACGTCTGCGATCGAGCCTGCACTTGTGTGCGGAGATGTTACAGGATTTACGGTGTCTATTAAAAGCTCAAGAGCAAGGATCTGTTCGTGCTCACGAATGTGCGAAAAGCACGGCGCATGCCGGCTGCCTCTTCGACCTTTGAATATTTTCTAGATAAGAGTGCCTCGAGCTCTTACGTGTGTCCGTACAATTACGCGCGATGTCGCGAAAAGTGACAGTAATAATGCAGGAATAATTCAGGAAGACAAGTGAATGAATAAACGCGCGTGGCCGAGTATGCATGCCGGTATTTTTCTGATTTTATGTTCTAATGGGCCAGAAAAATACTGGTAAATTGAAAAGAGGCCAAAATTATTAACTCTGATTCTAATTAGGATAACTACATTAAAACTTTATTTCTAAAATCTGAATGTTATTTTTAAAAAATATAGGAAAATCGAAAAAGAGTATTAATGATACAGACAGAATGTTTTTAGTGAAAGAGCTGCTAAGTGTAGCGGCTGCATACATCCATCGGTGAATTATATAATTCGGTGTTACATCGTGTCATAAGACGCTCGTTGCTAAAAAAAAAGAGAAACGAGACGAGGCGTCAGAGATGCCCGCAAATTTCGCAGAATGTTGTCGTAGGTCAGGACGGACTATCATCGTGCCGCTTTAGCTCGAATGCTAACGGAGCAATGGGTAAACTTGTCTTTCCTTCGGTGAGAGGCGAGATATCACAGAGCCGGCATTGTGGGTCGAAGGGCCCTGACTAAAGTTTATGGATAACAAAAGGGAAACTCGCATAGATTTTTTTTCTCCGTGAATCACCGAGAAATCCATGAAAGATCGCGTGTAGCGAATGTTATCAATTTCGTAGATGATGCATGGTCGTTTTAAATTGTAATTATCAATCAAATATCTGTTTATCTATGTAAAGGAAATTTTGCAAAACATCTAAACTCATTCTGCATTCGGTGATGTTCGTGTCATCGTTTCTCATCGTATCGATGAAACTCTGATTACCTACTTACAATTTCCACGTGTTCTCAATAATAATCCCGTCACGTGCCCGATCGTCGCGAGGGTTCTCGAAGTGCACGATCTACGATTGTACCTATCGCATTGCGCATTTTATCGCGAACACTGGAAGCATTGTGCCTGTTTACGAGGTGAAGCCCCTGAATGCATTCCGTGAGCCTTACAATCCATAGCGAAGCGCAATAATGACTGACCTCCGATGTCACGTTTTTTGGATATTTTTTTCCTCATATGCCATATATGAAATGATAGTGTATATGTATAATTTTCTTTTGTGAAATTAAATATTCATCTACTCTGATAAAATTAACAATTTTATTATTTTTTATTTCAGTAATAAGAAAGAGATAAAAGGAAAATATAACATTTTGTATTAGAATAAAAATAAAATTGAATAACATAAAGTGAAAATAATAATAAAATTGTAAATTTTTATGCAGAAAATATTTCTATCAAATAAAAATATTTTACATTTTGCTTTTAAAATTGTTTTATAATTATTCAAAATCAATTTTACGCTCTCAACTCTTTTATACCGCGAAATCACAAAAAAATTAGGTCGCAGTATTTACTAAATTTTTTAACAACACATCGGATATCTAGTAACACTTTATTGAAAAAAAAAATTAGGACGTAACTTTATATAAGCATTGAATTTTTTTCATGAAACCTCCAAAAGCCAACAATTTGACATCTCTCTTGTCTTGTGATATATAAAAATGAAATGTGATAACAAATGGATAACATAAACGTGATAACAAATAGAAGTAAAAATCGTAGATATATATGTATATATATTTTTTTATCTTATAATTTAATATCAATTAAATTTATAGAGAAAAATGACCAAATTAAAGTGTCTGGAATTTTTTGTTAAAGAGAAACATTATATTTCAACTCTTTGTAAACGCTACACATCGTTTTTCCGCAATTCTATTATTGTATTTCTTTTATTTTCGTACTTCCTCTTTCTGCTCCTTTTAACCCCATCTTGTATCTCTCTTTTCCACTTGGTTTTTCTATATCTTGCTCGTTCTTTATTTTCTCATTCGTTCCTCTTGAATTGCGTGAGTATACAGAAATGTGGGATCAATAGGATGGAGGGTGTGGGAGCTACCCCTGACGCTGTTCCATGACTCATAATACACACTTGTTCGAACCCATGGTAGGTTCGCTCCGCGACTCTGTTTTCAAACTATTTTTATGATGTACCTTTTTATTCGCTTTGACTTTAGAAGGCACACTTTTCTTATTGAATATCGTCTTTATAAAAAATGTTCCCTATTCCATCGTATCTCCCTCTGCAGCCTCTTTGTAGATATGAGCTGTGCCGGAATCTACTAATCTAGAGAAAGAAGAAAAGTTAGGAAGATAAAGAAAATATTTCCACTCTGAAGAGGATGAATTTTTTTCAAGTGTGCTTGAGATTATTAGGCTCAAAACTTCGAATTTCTTTTTTTCTTTATATATTTATTTATTTAACTTATTAAAAATTCTTATAACATGGTGTAATTTAATATGATCGTTTTTTTTTATTTTTTCAAGAAAATTGCCTTAGAATCTTCTTGAATTACGCTTCGATCTTTGTGTATTTGTGTGTTGCAACATATTCACAAAAAAGAGAAAATTCGAGAAAGTATAAAGTAGGATTATAAATCATTTTGAATTTTATCGGCATTGCGAGAACTTGATTCTTCGATTCTCCGTCCGATTTTTTCGTTCTCTTGCCAGCGCACCTTTTTGGAGAAACTCGCACCACGATGAGTCATAGCTTGTCGATGCGTTTCCCGTGTATCGACCTGCGACATGGTCGAAACGTAGGATTGGGTAGCATTCACCCCGCGGGGGTGGGGAAAGGTCAATTCAGCATAATGGAATATAATTTAATTTGTTTCTCCATCAAATCGCATGATCGATTCAGCCCAGAAGCGACGGTGACGTCATCCGTTGAATTGCGTCCGTCATTGATACTTGGGGCACACACTCGCTTGATACTATACAAATATCGATTCTCTTTATATCAAGGGTTGAAATTGCTTTAACATGGTCTCAAATTTCAGTGCAAAAATAATCTGTTTGCTTTTTAATCGTGCAAACATTTAAAGAACTATATGAGATAAGTATGTTATGAGAAGGAAATAATCAGATTGTAAATATACACTACGAATATTTAGTATATTTCAATTCTAATATATTTAAATATGTATAATGTGTTATAAATTGCGTTGCATTATTTTTAATGAATATTAAAAATGTTAAGTTCTCTTTACGCAAATATATCACAGGATGAATAGAACGCTTAAATACTTCGTAGATTTAAAGATGTGATAAAGTCAATGTGTAGAAAACGATTTGAAAGCTTCCGAAGACGAGCATGATGAATATAATTTCTTTAAAATTATTTTTTCCAACATTATCAAGTTTATTAATGTCTTTTAATGAAACGTATATAGAACATATACCTTTCTATTTATGCAAATTTCTTGTATGTTACATTGAGATCAAGATAAATTTATTGTAATATTTTGAAATATACGTTTTGAATTCAGTAATCTAAAATCAAATAGAAATCTTAGGATAAAAATTATTTTTTATTTAATTTATATTAAATAGTTAGACAATATATATTTAAAAAATATATATTTAAAATCATCCAGGAAAAATCCTGGAAAAATCATTCCACGTGGTTTTTTCCCCGTTTTATCTGTAAACATCGCGAGAAAACGTTGGAGCGTTTTGTTTCTAGTGTGACTCAAGCTGTGTACAAATTCGCTGAACAGATCCAAGTTTGCAGTACCTGCAAATATGCGATACGCGATCGTTGCTTCGCAATCGGCGGCGTTATCGGCGTCCGCGATATCCGGCGTGAAGGAAAAACGGAATCTAATAACCAGGCGTCGAGATACCCCGGGCGGGTATCTCGAAGGATAGAAAAGAACCGAACGATCGGTGATTGCCCGTCACCGCCGCCGCCGCCGCCGCCGCCGTCGGTTCCACGCACGCCGTACCACGGCCGGCGCGTGTTCGAAAGCCGCGCTATACGGCGACTATCACCTGCGCTACCAGTTCTCCGTTATTTCATTGCAAATTACTTGCCGTGCCACGAGCCGCGTTATACAGTTATCACAATGAGAAAGTTGTTCCGATCCGAGAGACGTAGAGACGCACGAGTGACTTCGTCCGTGCGCGATTGCGGCTCGAGTGTGTGAGCTCGGAGTTGAACCGCGCGCGCAGGCCGTAAACCTCGAACGAACGGAAGAAAATCGCCGTGGAAATTGCGAATTGAATTTACAGTTCAACAGTCGGCCCGCGCGAAGCGGCCCCCCCGTGCAATCGCCCAATTCACGTCTGTTCCGTTTTCATTCTTCCGGGCGAGCGCTCGCTTCATTTTCAGACTAGAACATCCGTCTTTCGGTCGGTAGCGTTACGGTGTACGTATTAGTCCTTGCGTGAAGGATTCGAAAGAGTGATGAATCGCTGTAAAAAAGTGGCAAACTGCTAATTAAGAAATTGGAGTTTATAGATCGGAGGATTTTGGGAAATATAAATTTGAATGTAGAAACTCGACAAGCCAATGCTCTACGATTCAACAGGTGTTTATCGATTCAACGGCTACGAGATCGGGGACTCTAGCTGAGGAATTCGATGCCTCTGTACGACTTTTAAATTTAAGAAGTAGAAAGAAAACGGTAAAACGCCTCGAAATCTCTTCCGACTGAATTTAATTGCTCGAAACTGATTCCGAGCGTTTATGAGGACGCAATGAGGATGGATTGAAGATTATTATCTCACTTGCGCGGAGAGAGTTAATGTTGCTTATTTATTAAGTTATTCACGGTCGAGTGAAGAAAAATCCTGGCGCGACTTCCCTCTTCCATTCCGCGCCGTTCGGCTAACCGGACCGCAAATCGCGCACACGTGACTCCGCTGTTCCGGTCGAGATCTTGTCCCTTCTTTTTTTTTTGTTCTTTTTCTTTTACGGTCGCGCCGTAACGCGGCAAGGTGAGACACATCGCAAAAGAAGACTAAGAAGGACGCGCGCGCGCGCCACGTATGGCCGTAAGAAGTCGCGTGGCCCTTGAATGGCCGCTCGTTGGAAATGAAAGTAACACGCTTCGAATGCCAGCCAGCGTGGACCGTGGACCTTCCGTCTCTCTCTCTGTCACGCTGCAATGGCGACCCGATCTGTCCTTAAGCCGTGGCATAAATGTCGAAAGATAGGATCGTCCTTGAACGCTAAAGCTCGCATTCTACCTCAAATAGTGAGCGAGAGATCCCGATTCGAGACGTCTCGATCAAAATCGCGTTTCATTCGATTATCCAACTTTCTCATAGAATGTGGAAGGAAAACTCACTTTTTTTTTTTTATAATAAAGAGAGAACGAACTCTAGTGTCATTGAACTACAGTCATGCAATTCTATCCCGTAATTGAAGAGTTTAATGCAACAAACGAGACCAAGGAAAGTACCAGAGATTTGTAAGACTTGATTGTTTTATAAGAGCTACTTATACAAATTATTATGTTATTATTAATGTAATTTCAAATTTATTACCTCGTCATTAAATGTGCAAAGACAAGGTGTTGCTAATGGGAAAATTGCCGGTTTGGTTTACAAACGTTAGGCGAATTAGTCGTTATTTCGTATAGAGCGTATAGAATTTGTACGATGCTAACTGTAATATGTCATCAGAGTTGCGATCGCGCGCACTAACTTCGTTTGTGTACTTTGCTTCGGATAACTAAACGTTATGTTCAGTTTCACTTTTCGTGCCGAGCCGCTAAATGACGGTCAGAAATCTTTCCGCGCACGTTGCTTGCGAAATTCCTCATTGTCCCGCGGTGGTGATGGAAGAGGTGGAGGAAACGAGGGGCGTATGTGTGCCAAGAGGTTTTTCTCAGTCGTCGACCGCGATAGATACGGTCGGATTGTTCGTTCGACGGAGAAAAGTCTTCACTCTCTTGGCGGCGAAATCGACAATTTAGACGAAGGTGTTTTAAGAAATTGAAAGAAAAACGAAAAAGAAAGGAAAGGTCCTTTTCCTAAGAATAAATCTTGTTACAATTTTTTTGCATATTTATTCGAATGAGCAGTTTATGCTCATCTATCTCTTTGGACCATCCTCTATAAAAGCGTAAATATGGAATACTTATAGTAGATCTCATTTTATCAATAATCGATGTTTTTCTACATATCTTAAATTATTTCCAATCTTATAATGTAATTTTTTTCATATTTGTAAGCCAGTTAATGAATGTAGAGTATTAAAGTGTATTTAAAATATTGAAACTCAAAGGATGCTCTGTTGATATAAAAACTACACTTGTGTACACTATTTGATATTCTTTTCTTAAGCAAGTCTTATATATTTTATATATTGTAATTAGATATTATTTTTTCTCTAATTTTCTCTGTCTATGCTTACAGGACCAGTTTGAGAATCTGTCCCTGCACACGCAAAAAGGGATAGAATTTCTTGAGAGGTATGGCCATTTCATACGTGATCGGTGTGCGATCGAATTCGAATATGCAGCGAAACTCAGGTGAGAGACATAACATTTCTTAAGAATAAATTAAGAAGTATGGAAAATTCGGGGAAATGGATGTAAAAATGCTTACAGACACATTTTCGAGACACATTTCGTCTGTTTCTGTATATCAGATATGAATATTTTAATTTGCCATTTATAGAGATATTTTAATATTTAAAAATAAGTATAATTTTTTTTTGTGAATATATTCCTCAGAATATTTTCGTCAAATAATCTGCAGTTCGGTTTATTGTGAGATTAAATTGGGACATTTTTAATTTATTATAATTACTATAATTATTTTTATTTATTTACCTTTTTTCCGTATAACTAATTTTCTTAAAGACGAAAAACACAGACGTGCAAGGTTAAAGAGAAATACCACAGAAACATTTAGTTATGAAAATAATTTAAAGCGAGGGGAAAGAAGGAATAATTTAAAGCAGAGAGGACAGAAGGATCAATGGCAGGTGCGCAGGGCCCCTCGACGCTTTCGTACACCTTGCACCTTGTACCCTGTCGTGCAAGTCGACGTACACGACGCTTCTTTTTTTAAGTGCCTCGACAAAGGGTGAGGCATCCGAGGCGAAATGATTTCAATGGGACATTCTGTATAACGAGCGTGTCTCACGCACCCTGTAGGTTCAGGGACGAGGCGAGATCTGCAGCGACTAATATTGTGTTAAAGGAATCCCTTGTCCGTTCTGTGAATGCCGTCCACTGTGGCGTACTTTTGTTCTATCGGGTGTCTCGAAATCCATCCACTCCGGCCGCTTAATTACTCCGTTTTGCATTACGCTTAATTACTTCGTCGCACATTCCGAAATGCTGTCGCGCGCTGCGTGCAACATTAATCGTAATTAATTGCACAGTCTGTCCCTCGGTGTAATCCGCGAAAAAAAGTCTAGTCGGCATGAAATTCAATAGACTTATTGAAACGCGAATATTTTTATCGCCCTTCGCTTTTGGACGCAACTCTTGCGCTCGTACTTAATTAAAAATTATTTGGAAATCGTTTGCGCCGCCGCGTGGTTTGAGCCGTAATCTTCCATAAGGCAACTAATCACGGTAATAATTACTTCAGTAATAATTATAATTATCATTGTAATGCAATCGAATGGTTGTACCAATCACGAGTCGCATGAATTTGCAATTAAATTTGCACGTGGGTGATGGGAAAAGGGTACAGGGTGTTCTGACCGTCAAAATCAATTTTGACGGAAATGAAGGAATTAATTAGAGTCGAAGGGGCGGCGCACAACTACGAGAAAATGATTTCACGCGCTTCGCCGCGCACGTTCGCTCTTGCCGCTGCATACGGAATCATCGTGCGTCCTTCGTCGATTCACTTTCGTGCAGAATCGCGGCGGTCATTGCACGCGTATTCTGGGACGATTCCGGGAAAATCGTCCCGGCTCCCGTGTAACGCCCAAAAACTTACGCGACCGTTTAAATTACGTCGAGTAACTGTAGGAACATCCGGGTACTTGGGGAAACGGAGAGAGAATCGCGCATTCGGTTGATCCTTGGAAAATCCTAAAATATTTCATTGCATTGAATTATCCTCGGAGGAGCGATTTTCCGAGCTGTTTTCTTCCTCCCTTTTGTTCAATTTCTTTTTTTTTTCTTCTCTTCCTTCGCGCTGCCTCGCTGTATCAAGAGCGCGTGAGATTCAACGTGATAGTGTATTTATAGACCTACGTGGCGCACCGTAAGAATTAAAACGGCACGCCCAGATCCGTTTTAATCTGCGCCGCGACCGAAAATAATTCCGCACACTCGCGATCTGATATTTCTTCGATTACTGCACGGCGGCACAGTTCGTGATTTGACCCCTTGATGCACCTCAACAGGCCGGAATGACCGCGTGCACTGCGGTAAATTCCCGACCGGCGACTTTTCCCGTAAAAGGAAACGAGCGTGTGGAAATTGCGCGATATTTGCGCAATTCTTGCATTGAAATGTTATTACAATTGCATCATTGTTTAACCCGTTCGCTACCGCGTCACATATGACTCTTGTTAGTGATCGATCACGTGTGAGTAGATTATTATTTCGAATATAGAATCTAGAGAGAAAAAAATAAAATTTAGAATATGGAATATATTAATAAATAAATTTAGAATATAGAATATAGAATTTAGAATATAAAAAATTTGGAATCATTCAATAAGCTTTTTTAATACATTTTATACGTGCATAATTGTAACATGCATATTAAACAAAATTGTTAAAAATGTAGCATGATCTGTGCGTTTTTTTAATCTGGCTATAGCGAATGTGTTAAGGGAATTATTATTTTTGCTCACTGATGTGAATGAGTCGCAAAACGCTTAATATTTACACAATTATTGGATTTTAGAAATATATTTAAAATATCTCTATATTAATCAGATTATACTCTATATAATAAAAATCTAACTTTTAGTAGGATTTATAGTAAAGCAAAATAAGATTAAAATATATTAAGTATTTCATCTCTTATTCATCTGAAAAAATCAATTTGTCAGATGATAATAAAAATTATCATATGTTGTAATTCTCTAGATGATAAAAATTATTTCATTCGCAAAAAATCTAGAGGTAATACAGAGATCGTTTCTCTGGGCAGTTTACTTCCGGGTAATCTAATAGTTTCTGCTATTTGCCTGACGTTTCCTGGCGATGTCATTTCACCTTCGTGAGAAACGTGCATCAATAATCTTATTTCTCTCGTCTCTGTTGCAGGCGTCTCGTGAAAAGTTATCAACCGAAGAAGAAGGAGGAAGAGGATTATCAGTAAGTATAAAGCTACATACTCGCACTCTCTCGCTGTTTCTCTTCTCAAGTTACCGGCAATCTCAGATAGATTATTGAATCCACACATGTATACAAAATATCAAGGAGTAACAAGCACATATTTAAATTGCAGTCGAGATAAATTAGACCACTGTGGCTAATCGAGGGAAGTAGATAATTGCACCGTGACGAATGAAACAATAACTTTCTGAGGCGATTATTTTCTGAAGGCAAAAATTGCATTAATTAGTATACTTAATTTTCAATTACGCCCCGTACGATATAAAAATATGTTTTATAACTATACATTGAGGGAAAAATATAATTACTTTTGACCCAACTATATTTTTTTCATATTTCTAACAATAAATATGATTAACTTAACTATATGCATTATTATGTTAATCGTAATTATCATTAGAAGTATTATAAAATTGTGGTTGGGTCCAAAAGGTAACTATATTTTTCCTTCAGTGTACGTAGCGCGTTGAACGTTCGTCGTATTTCCGAACGTACAACCAGGATTTATTAAAGCAAAAGGTATATAGAAAATATTTCCTCTGTACAAGAAATATTCTTCTAACCGATCTGCATAGGTTCGGAGTTCTTCCACGGAGCCATAATTAATTTTCTGACTCGGCGCACAGAATGTGCGCCGCGCGAGTAATTAAGCGCGCACAGGAGCGTGGTTAGGTCAGGGTTAAAATAAAACGGGAGTGGAGCAAAATCAGGATTAAAGTAAGTAAGCGAAGTAAAGTTTTGCCTCAACAGAAATTCTTCGACGGCTCGCTCCCGTTTTTCGTTTTCGCGCAAAACGTTCTTTCGTTCGTCATGTTTTTGCAAACTAGTAAAACGTCAACGCGCAAACACGTTTTGCGAACTCTAATGAAGAAAAAACGTGAGCAGCCTGCTTATCTCGCGACCTAGAATTCAATCCTGATCGAAATTAGAAAGTTATAATCAATTTTTGCAAACGTGATGGAAACCGTGATATTAACACCTTATACCTTTAAGTTTCTATTTTTTTATCTTTTCTTTAGACCTCTTTTCGATACGTGTCAGGGACTCGGTAACTCGTTAGGAAAGAGCCAGAACTTTATATTACATATAAAAAATTTAAAAATTAAGTGCAAACTTTAGAGATTATATCTTACAGTGTAGACGAGATCCTTTACAAGATCAATAACTGCACAAAAAAAGATTCTCGCGCTCTCAGTCTGTTCTTTACCAAGTAGTATAAAGAATGTGTCATACTAATCGGCGTGGGCCGAGATTTAGGCTCCCCTCGTTCTGCGAAATCAGTCTGCGTTGGCGTTGTGTAGATCAGAATTATTCTTGTCACATACGCAATGATTATACTAAATTGTTTAAAAAAACAATTATGCTAAATTTTTTTTAGCTAAAGTTACTTTTATGCATTTTATCTATAACTAGATAAGAAAATTTATTTACATAGAAAACGCAAATTGTTTAAAATACTAGGTCTTTAATATTTTTTGACAAGAGAAAGTAGAAATTTATTAATAAAAAAAATGACAAAACAAAGCATTAAGTAAAACTTGAAGCGAAATTAAGGGAATGATCTAACAGAAAATAAGGGTAAGCGAGCTTGAAAATATTAAATAAGTAAACAAATTTTAAGATTTTAATTAAATTAAAATAAACCTTTTCGAAGAGATAAAATAGAAAAGGGAGTAAACGTAGAGCAAAAGAACAAAGAGAAAAACGCAGCTTGTATTTCTTCAGGTATAGTCCTTGTAGAGCGTTCAAACTGGAGTTGAACGAAGTAAACGACCAGGCCGGTCAGCGAGAGGTGATCGCGGAGAACCTACAGGCTAATGTTCTACGGGAACTTAACATCCTGGTTAAGGACTTCAAAGAGGATCGTAAGAAGCATTTGCAGGAGGGTGCGCGATTGATGGCTACCCTAGCCGGCCAGATCGGCAATCTGGAGCGCGCCAGGAAAGCCTACGAGAAGGCCTTCCGCGAGGCGGAGCGCGCCGTGGAGAACTATCAGCGAGCGGACGCTGATCTCAATCTCTCGAGAGCAGAGGTGCGATAAAAATCCCCTATCGTTTCGTGATAAACGCTGACAGCTTTTCACATATTTGTCTTCGTTTCCGAAAGTAGCCCAACATACATACAATAAGTGGGAAGAAGATAGTATCAATAGTATCACTTCGACGGAATTTAGATAAAATTTCAAAATTTGCATATAGATAAAGTGATACGTGTGAAGAAATTATATCCCTTTAAATTATGAACAGTTGATGCAAATTGTATGCATAGACGCTCGATAATTAATTTCTTTTTTGTTTGTAATGAGCAGGTCGAGAAGCAGAGGATGAATATGACCATGAAGACTCAGCAGAGTGAGGAAGCCAAAACGGAATATGCGAATCAGCTGCAAAAAACGAATGACATGCAGACGTTGCACTACCACACAGCGATGCCGGAAGTGTTTCAACATCTTCAGGTACTACTTTGCCATAACTGTGCGCGATTGCATCTACATTTTATTATTTATTTCTTGTGTAATATTATTCAAAAGGATATTTTCCCTTTTGTCGTCATATAAAAGTTTAAAAAACTGTTTAATGTAATAAGAAAAAAAGGTTTGAACATATTTATTACATATTTGTGAAACTTAAGCAATTGTGGATTAAATTTCGTATTGATTAATCGCAAAGTTATAACTTCCGATTAAATTTTGAAAGCTAATTTTAATTTATCCACTTAGTTACAAGTGTATCAATATAAATTTAATACTAATTAACTCTCTATTTGGAAATTATTGCAATGTTTTTTATTCCACTTAATTCAATATTCCAATTACCTTTTCTCATGGATGATCTTTCTTATACATCACGCTTTTGCAGGAACTGGATGAGAAAAGGATAAAGAATATGCGGAATTACATGATGAAATCGGTGGAGATTGAGCGAGCAGTGGCGCCGATAATTGCTCAGTGTCTTGATGGCATTGAGAAGGCGGCGAACGAGATCAACGAGAAGGAGGACACGATGTTAGTGATAGAACGTTACAAGAGTGGTTTCCAACCACCCGGAGACTTTCCCTTTGAAGATCTATCGGTCGCTAAGAACTACGATAGCAATAGTCAACTGGCCCAGCCGGTTATGCAGCCGATCCATAATCATCTCACGGTCAAGGGCACTGTCTCCGGTGGCAAAATCAAAAAAAGGGTCGGTCTCTTCGGAATCTTCGGCAGTAATAAGGTAGATACTTGATCATATTGCTTTGAAAAATCTGGGATTGTAAATCTTTTGGGATCATTGCTGCAGCGTTCTCAACGTATAGAATGTACTGAAAAGATATACTAATAAACATCCCCTCAAATATAAATTTACTAATAAATATTGAAAAATAATTTTTCTTTGATCCTCTGTTTTAATTTAATGCAAACTTTATATAATTATTCGTTATTATTAAACGTTTAATTATACTGATTTTATGAATTTTTATAAGAACGATATTTTTACAGACATCCTATACGCATTATTGTTGTGAAGTTGTCAAGTCTGGGCAATCTATTGAATTTCCATAACGATTCCTTTACAATTTTACATTATAATTGATAATTTTTTTTTAGTATACTGACGAAAATGATTTCTAATTGTTTTCGATTTGTAATGTTGTAAGCCGAGGATTCGTTTTCAAAAGAAGAGCTGATATAATTTATCGCATTATTTCTTTATCGCATCTGTGAGATCGTGAGAAGGAAAGGATAATTGCGAAGAATATTGCAGATGATTTTTTACAGCATGCACGACAGTCTTTTAAACTATTATTTTATTCTTTTAACTTATCATTTATGTATGTATACTTGCATCTTCTTGTCCGCTGACAAGCCTGCTCTTATTATATGCACACGTATTTCTATTGCGCATGTACATTAGTAGATTCCGTATTCTTTCGACCGGCTACAGTAACGTTATTTACGGGCGACTTCTCAATTATTGTTTTATGCACTATTATTTATGATTACTTGAAGCGGTCTTTGTATTTTTAAATTATTATCATTTCAAGTGATCTTGCCTCTATATAATTTATAAGAGCTTTGCGATACAGTAAACTCTATTCATGATATGAGCTCATAAAATTAATTGGAAAACAAAATCTTAATCATATTAAAACTGTAATTAAAATAGGAAAAATTCCTTGTGTGTTTACTCCTTTCTAATATACAAGATTTAATAAAATGTTATTATTAACTTTATATTTAAAAATAGCATATACATGCATATATTTACAATTATATACATTTAATAACATACGTTATACATTATAAATAACATATATTTAATGCTTACATAATATTTATTTATATAAATTTATAATATAATATGCATTATATAAATAATAATCTTTATATTTTTAATTTCTGTTAGTGTAAATTTTCTAAATTAATTTTTTCAATGCTTTTCTACACTGAGACTGAGAATGTAAATGTAACATAAGAAGAATATTGATTAAGTTTGATTCTTATAAGAATTACGTTATGAATTGAGCTCAATACTGTATCTTCTTTTATTGTTATATGTTCGGACCATAATTTGTAATGTCTCTTTCGTTTGATCTCGCCTAACAAACTTAACTTGTTTTTCTTCTGTACTTTCTATTAATTTTGGTGGATGGTTCAATCTGCCTGTGGTCTTCTTGTTTCCAAACGTCACGGGCTATGAATTGGGATATTATCACACTTAGTAAGTACTTCGTAGACCGCTTTTCCGCTTGCAATTATGTATATAATAACAATTCTTTATCTGCCTCGTAAAGATAAAATACATGCGACATTATAATGTCTTGTTAGAGGAGCGTGAATCCAGCGGATGCATTAATCTTAATCAGTATAAGACTGAGGGAACTATAACTTACAGAATGTGAAAAAATTTAATTAGTATTTTATATTGTGTAACTAAATTAAATCTCATTCGATTTATGTATAAAATATCGCAAGAAATTGAATTAAGATAAAATTTAACATAACAATAATTTATAATTTTTGAAAATTAAGACTCTATGAATCTAAAGATTTACACATCTCGTAAGAGATTTATGGAATAGAATTATAAAATTGAAGAGAATTAAATTACATTTTAAATGAAACTTGTATTAAAATTAATGTAGTTTTAAGTGTCTGTAGCTTTGTAGAAACTTAGACTTAAATTAATGTGAAATTATGATTATCATTATAAAAAGTAAATCAGTTTTTTGTCATATTGTGACATAAATAAAATATCTTGTACTATTTAGGACTAATGTTTCCGAAATAATCTGAATTCTCGCTTATGCTATTGCTAAAAGTATCCTGGTCATTCGCTGAATGATACGCTTTTTGGATTTGTTTCATGCGAACAACAGAAGTTGATCGAGGTGTGCATAGCTTTGAAGGTCTGTCCTTTATACAATCGCCAAGTCATTTTCCGATTGACCCTTTTGGTGCTTAGTTGAATGCTTACAAGTGCTCGACTTGCTCGTCTTCTTTATATGCAGTAATAAATAGATGAGACAGGTAATCGCTTCTTCGAGAGCAGAATTGTCTCGATTCGTTAATTCGATTATTTTGTTGAAAATCAAGTTGAAAGAATCCTACGTCCGCAAAATATTTGAATTAATTAAACAAATTTAAATTCTACGAAATCAAAGACTTTCAAGAGTCTACAAAATATAAAAACTCTATTGCACAGTTTTAATATTTAGTAGCATCAATCTCTAAAAATCTGCAAATTTCTCAAAATCTGAATGTTGAAATTAAAGAAATTAAATTTCAGTTTTTCTAGCAATTTTTCAAACCAAATTTTAAACCTTTTAGCACCAAGGGGGTTAAAAATTATTTCTATTTCTGAAATAATTAGTTTAGATTTGTTCCATAACTGCAGAGAATACATTTTATCCATATTATCCATCATCGTTTAAAACAATTATTACCGATATTGAAGTTGTCCATCAATATCAATTTATATATGCTAGTTTTCACTAACAATTCGCAGATCATTAACGAGTTGTATCTACAACAAAATGTGTTCCCAAGCTTTCTCTTCTTTCTGTTATTTTCCTGAGACCTAGAATGCAACATATTGAGAGAAAAGTAGGGGGAAGAGAGAGAGAGAAAGAGAAAAAAACTTGTTTTTTTATAATTATATGAAATTATACCGAAGTATTCTATGCTCACATAATTTATCATTAATATATGCATTGGTATTATTATATTAATTATTTTTATATAATGTTACGATTATATTTTGATGATAAAGAAATTCAGTGCAGATAAAATTTTTGGGTCTCAGGAATATGCATAAACAATTTCCATAGGATTCGATATTTATTGTGTCAAATTCCAGAATAATGTGCCTGGCTATGGCGACGGTGCCAAGGAGGACTGCAGCGATCTGCCACCGAATCAGCGAAAGAAGCGATTGCAGCAGCGACTGGACGAGATCCAGGCGAAGATTCAGCAGGAGACCGCGGCAAGGGACGGTCTGATGAAGATGAAAGGCGTGTACGAGCAGAATCCCGCCCTTGGAGATCCGATGAGTATAGAGGGGCAATTAAACCAGTCCAGTAACAAACTAGACAAGCTCGGAGTTGAATTGGCAAAGTTTCAAGGCTACCTCGAAGAAGCAATGCGCGCTGGTGCCAGTTTATCTAGGTAAATGAAGCTCTGCTGGAATTGTATAAGGAACTACGCTGATATTCGCTGTTCATACAAATAACCGCTCTAAAAATGCGAGTAATGTTTATAGCATAACTGTGAAAAGTAAAACGCGACAATATAAAATATTTATATTTATATAGTACTAATGTAATAATACGAGCTTTTATTGTGCAACTTTATCGTATTTAAAGTCGTATTTAAGTTCAAATACATAATTTTCTACATAATTAGTATTATTGTGCCATTTAGTAATAAAATTAAGAACTAAATAAATAACTTGATGTGGTTTCAGCCCAAGTCAAGTACAGCGAAAACCTACTACTAACGGCTCGGCAACGAGGCCGTTGAGTTCACGAAGAGGTAGTCACTCGGGCGGCGAGGAGAGTCTTTCGAGATCTGCTTCGGATTCGAGCGTCTGTAACGCGAACGCAAATCAACCGGTACACAAGAAGAGCGCGCCGGGCACACCGCAACCAACTCATGGGTAAGTTATCATGGTAATATATGCGGTAACGTACAAGTCACAGCATACACTCGGAAAATCTCGGAAGCTTTGAAATCCACACAGCACTCAATTCATAAACTTGTTCTACCATTATTCGTGTTTTATCGTTATTTAATGTTTTATCATTTGCTATTGTTAGTATTTTATTTTTATATCCTTCTAGTACTCGCTCGAATTACCTCATTTTCCGTTTCATAATTCTGCACAGCTATAATTCATGTTCAGAAAGATTGCAATGTCTTTGGCTTTTACGTAATCCTTCTTATCTTATCGGAACTAATAAGCAAAAGTAACAAAGATAACGTGAAAAGTGTTACTATATGAGTCACTGTTTTACCCGATTTAACAAATTAGTGTGACGAATAGAATTTTGCTTGATAATTGCTTGTAGATCTAGATTAGATTACGATCTAGTCGTTGTATATACTTTTTCGCGGAAGCGTTCGGTTTACGATTTTGAGTAGATTAGACACTTCACACTAGACAAATAGCCACGGTTTTCCCTTTATGGTACTGATGCACAGTTCCACGAATAGCCCGGAATCTGGCCTCGGCGAGTCGAGAACGTCGTTACCCGGCAGCGGCTGCGAAGAGTATTATCATGACGAAGTGGATGCTCAGCCGCCACTGGGAACATGTCGGGCGCTTTATCCTTTCGATGGTAAGTCCTTCCAAATTTATGGGCACTCACATGGTCTATTTTTCTGTGTTCCTAATTTTAGGGTCGAAGACACATATATTAGAATTAAGATTAAAATTAACAGAAAGAAGAAAATAATTAGTAAACAATTAGTTCTTGTTATCATCTTTTGTGTTATCGTAATCTTTAATGTTATCTTGTTATGTATTATAATCTTTCTGTATTATATAATTTTTATGTATTATAATCTCGTTATCATTAATTATATGTTCTTTGCAGCGACTAGTGAAGGTTCCATACCGATGTACGACGGTGAAGAGCTGTATATGATTGAGCTGGATCAGGGAGACGGTTGGACTAGAGTGCGACGCATTTCGCAGCCGATCGAGGGCTTCGTGCCGACCTCGTACATAGAATGTCACCTATACAACACTTAGCCGCTTCTCCTAGATTGTTAACGGGGAACTGCGCGACGCAGAACTGCTCGAAGGAGATTATTAACGAAGATGCGTAACGCATTTCACGCCGTCGAAGACTCGAGGATCATGTGTTGGACGAATCGGCACGATCGGGACGTCAGGAGCGGATCGCAGGCCTAATCAATACTCGAATGACGAGAGATCAAAGAGTTATTAATTTTGAAGACGCAATCAAGGACTTGAGTTACTTTATTTACTTGAGTAAAGGAATATTCACAAGTAAAATATATCATGAGATTTCTCTTAAGATTTATCAGATTGATAAGAAGAGAATTTCTCATTCGCGGATTTGAGAAATCGATCGTCAATCTAAAGATCCGCCATTACTATCTATAGAAGTGATACCCGCGTAATCAGGTTATATTGCGTTACAATATTCTCAATGAGATCACGACTATTGACGATTGTTGCGTACACATCTCCAACACATCTTCCTCTCAAGGATTTCTGTTCGATCGATCGGCCGATCGATTAGGAAGGAACAAAGGAACGATATAATACGATACGAACAAATAGCCCCGGCTTTGTGATCAATCAATCTAAGCGTAATAGGGATAGAATCGAGCTCATTTTTGAGCTTATTAGACCCCTAAGAGACATATTTCGCCCTTATCCGGATTTATTTAATATAATACTTTGTTATATAATAATTAACTATTGTCTGTTAAGTAGGTGTTTAACAGGTTTTAATAGTGTATTATTGATAGCGAATGTATTATTAAATTTAACTCATTATTTTCGCATTCTAATCGTGCGATTTTTTTTTTATGAAGGCTCGCGGCGGCCGTACAGCCTTACCTGCATAATTTTGAAATTATAAGTTAAATATTAATTAATATGGCTGTTGATTATTATTATTATTATTATGAAATTTTTTTACTGCGGGGAACGTGGCTGTATTATTTAGCGCAGGAAGAAACGGTATGCGCAGAGGATTATATCGGGACCTGCATTCTTGACGTTCGGTTCTCGAAATTCTAACTAATAACAGTAGTTATTACTTTATTAATCTCGAAAATTTTATTTAGACGTACTGTATTATCTTGCAGACTGTGTACTATGTACTATTTCACTGTGTAAATAAATGTCTTTTTTTAAAATTATTTTAACCTGTTTTGTACGGGACCGACCTAAATTTTCCTTCATGTAGTAAATTTTCAAAAAAAAAAATCGATGGATCATTTTGGAAAGCTATTTTACTATTGTATTTTTGTCCGTTCTTTCTGATCCCGTTGTCCGTTTTTCGCTATCACCCGCCATTTTTCCAATACGGCGGCAAAAATGTAAAAAAATCGCGAAAAAGTCAATTTCTTTTTCATTATATCGAATTTTTGAACGTCAAAGCGTTGTCGGATCGTTTCTATCGTCTGGATCTGGTGGCATAAATTTTTACTAAAGGAAAAAATTAGTTTTGTTTATGAATTCAAAATGGCGGATCCAATGTGGCGTCGCTTTGAAAAAAATCTTGTTTTTTCATCTTTTTCGCTATTTTTTTCTAATTAGCATTATTATGCATGAGTCATACACAAATGAATGTCATGATATCTATCACGTCCAAACATTGCAAAATATCCAAACATTGCAAAAAATTCAATATGGCGGCCGTTTGATTTCAAGGAAATTTTCGTTTTTTCCATTGTTTGATATAATAGTTGTGTAATTTAACATTTTTTTTTCATTTTAGTACTACACTAATACATTCCAGTATAATAATCAATTTTTTTCTTATTTTTTCAACCATTTTATAAAAATATGGATACATTGTTACTATTGCAGAAGCTAAAACTAAAACTGAAAAAATTTATATTTCAACGTTCAATGTAGTAATGTTTATAATAGTATACATTTTATGGTTTTTGATTATTTTTATGGGTTTATGATCTCGTTTTAGCAATAGTAGCAATGTATTCGAGATGCACATGAATGATTTTGTCTTGATTATTAGAACTATTTTCACTATTAAAAACGGACAACGGGATCAGAAAGAGCGGTCAAAAATACAATAGGACAATAGATTTTCAAAATGATCCATCGATTTTTTCTTTGAAAATTTACTACATGAGGAAAAGTCAAAATTTAGTCGTTCCCGTACGAAACGGGTTAAAATAATTTCATACGAGGGGCCACAGTGGCCTCAAAGTCTATCTACGGCAGGAAACTCACGAATCCAGAGATAAGGGTTGAATTTAGGCATCTGTATGATAGCGATTATGTCCGATAATATACATATTTAATTGTATGCATTTGTCACTTTTAATCCTTGAGCAGGCGCAATAATCGAAACAGAAGAGTTGCGTTATTATAATAATTATTTTTGAAAATAGTTATTTAACATCGCAATTAGGAAATGCTAGATTTTAATCGTTATCAAAACAATGGTTGACGAAAATAGTGCAATATTTCAATTAAATATCTTAAGACGAATCTTCTGTCTGTGCAAGAACTTGGGAGTTTTTGCAAGTCGCTTCAGAATTACGTCAATGCAGCTGCTTAAGGATTAAAGGAAAAAAAGTTGTCTTTTCGTGAAGAGTCGATGGTATAATGGTCCTTAATGCACTCACGCGACTTCTCGAGACGTATCCTTTTTCTGTATAGCTGTGCACGAGCGAGACGTTTAACGACCCCGTTAAGAGAAAAAAAAAAGAAGTAATTATTCTAGTAATAATCGCGTTCCGCCTATTCGTCACTCGCAAATTAATCACGACTGTTGTAACCGTCGCCGCACCGAAGTTTTATCGTTCTTTTGTATACTCGACTCGACGTCGTAAAAGGCGGCCGACTGTTTCACGGATACGGCTCACTATCACGCTGTGAGAGCACGAGACTGATCGCCGCTAGAGTTTCGTCGTACTCGCGCGAGTCAAGGAAAATCTCGTCGAGCCCTGGTTACGTTTACTCGTAATCAGGGCTCGACGAGATTCTAAAGTATTAGTGGCATCGAGAGAAGAATTTCAGAAATTATGACCCAGATAGTACAAATCTTTCAAAGACATCTCAAGAACGTTCCTATGTTCTAAGAATGTTCATAGGACAAGTCTTGGAGATCTCGTACTGTCTGAGGGTAGTTAAGATGCGCACAAGACTAAAATTCGGCAAAGGATTAATATAATTGAATATTCGTATGTTCAATTATATAAAGTCGAGAGTTTGTGAAGGTCTTTGGTTCCAGAAACGATGAATCTGTAGCGACTAGAATTCGTGTGAAACGTTCTAGCTTTTAGAACAAAAGAATTTTGTAAAATCGGATGAGTATTGTATAGACATGTGCCAAAAGTTAACAAAATTGAAAATTTTCGCAGTACGGGATACCTTTTAATCCTGACAGAGAACTCTCGACTTTTCAACTGATTCGCAGACTTGAGAGCGCCGTGTAATCGAGGATCGGCGAAGGGGTGTCTGTAGAGACGAAGGGTCTCGAAATCCAGGGCTCGATTACGCGTAATATTAATTCGCGTCGAAAAAGAAATGGGTCGTTCCGATGGACTGGTCGGCGTAGCGCGTTTGAGGAGTTCGCCTGAACAGGACTAGTTAGTGATAGATTTATGTAAATATTTTTGCCAGAGAGATGTGGAAGCGAGGCTGCCCGAGCGTGCGAGTGCCAGAATCGATATTAAGCCGGGAAAGGGCTCGCCTCTTGAGCTTGATCCTTAAAATATCCCGGGCATCCTGCGGCGATGCTCCGTGCTGCGTCGGTGCTACACATCGCTATGTTGAATGGCAAGGGAGAAAAAATAGCGTTCGCGATAATCCGTAGCGGCAAGCTGTAATTGTAGAACATGTAGCGTCGGCCTGTCACTATTGTTACTTCGGGCGATATTTTGCGATAGCGAGAATCTCGATGAATCGTCGCTGAGGCAGTACGGAGAAGTGTATCTGAAGGGAACCAATCCTCGATTCCCTGTCCTGTGGAAGGATGTCCGCGCGGTCACGAGGACCGGTGCGCTCGTCATAATTTTTCGCAGCATCCGGAAATCGTGCGACTCTTGCGCGTTGAATGTATATGTATATATTATATATAGATATATAGATATTATATTCGAGCGTCAGCAAGAAAAGGCGTAGCTTCACTATAGCCGTACGCGAGTACACGAATAAATATGATCGATAGTTTCTTCACTCAGACACACACACACTTACATACACACACACGCACACGCGCATCCTGCCCCCGCTCTTGATCGCTTCCGGTTTCGTTAACGGCGGAAACAAGGGAACTGCTCGGCGATTATGTCAAAACGAAGTAAGCGGGGGCCCCCCCGCTTGTGCGTCCCCCCGACATTTCAATGTGTCTGTTCTATGTATATTTTGTGATTCTCTATACGCGCGACCAAGCATTGTAGATAATTAATTCTGCGTTTTATTATACTTTATTATTATTATTTTTATTATTATTATTAATATTGAAGAAAATACAGGTACTAAATCAATATAATTGTTTCGGATACGTTAACGTGGCTAATGTATTTGCGCCTTTATATCTTCCTCATGTGTTTAATGCGTTTAATATTTAATTTTATCTTTTATAGAAAATATATGTTTGAAAGGATACGTTTGACCAGATTTGATTGAGAAAGTTGCACTTTATGTTTCTTGTATAGGTAACGATTTTTCTTAAATATAATTTTTAATAACTATTGCTGTATAAAAATCAAAAGTATGTAAATGTGATAATAATAGTTGTTAAATCGTGACTATGAGGTCTGTGCTATAATAAGTCGTAGTCGTAAGGTCGTAAATAAATTGATCAATCATAGTCAACCATTTTTGTTACGTTATAAGAATGCTTAATTGCGATTAATTTATTTGTTTACGACTTGATGATTATACTTATTGTAGAACGGGTCTAATATTTTTTTTATACGAACACGCGTTGAGAATTATTTTTCATAATAATCGTAGTAATATAATTATTAAAACGTGAACGTGATATTTTTGTTCGGTGAATATAATTTATTTAATACATGCAACGTTTTAATAACTATTTGATGGTATTCCTTTAACTAGTTCTAAAAGCGATTTTTAATCTATTTTGGCATCAATTTCTGTTCACCTATTTATAATGAACTATTTGTAATTGGTATTTATCGTAGAAAAAAAATCCATAAATTTTAATGATTTTTGTCAATTTTTTGTGAATGAAATGAAAGAAATGGAAGCAAATGAAATTGATGGACAATTAATTAATACATTTCTAATAATATTATTTTACGTGATACTCTAACTCGACCATATATTTGTAAAATTAAAGAACATAATGCATATGCAAGGATGCTTAGAATGTAAAAGGGAGAATTTATTGAAAAATGAATGGCATTTCCTGAAATAGAATCAACGCTCAGAGTATCAAATAGATGAACCTTTTAGAAAATAAAAAATTTCTGATCACGAGAGTACTACTTAGAGGAGTTAGCAACTAATATGGTTAATTTCTGTTTAATACTTTTACATGAACATAAAGAAATTAAAAATTTGTATAAACTGCGTCTATAGAAAGTATCAGTTCATATATGGTTTTACCAGAAATTTTAATCTTATATTAATTTGAGAGAAATAAGAGATTAAAAACCTGAATAAACAAATAAAGGATAAATTGAACTAGATTTAATTTACATTAATTGTCCGGTAACCATTTCTTGTAGGATCCGCATTTTCGTCCTGCGAAATTCCTCAATTTTAGTTGGCAAGCGTTATTTTGCGAGATACAGACACGCAAGATTTTCATGGTATAATCAGCAATTTGATTCAAATTTATTTTTGTTTATGATATAGCGCCGCAGTTTGCGAGGAGGAAGCCATTCATCGAGATAAATCCATCGGTATGAGAGAGCTTCTATATCAAGCGATGCAGGATTTATATTGAGAATTTTATTTTCTGATAACTGGACATTGTCTTTAATATTCGCCTGGTTTCTTCGCCCCCGATTCCCAAGGCAGAAAAAAACATGCGCTGCAGAAAGCACACGTTCATGCCAGCCATTAATTAACTTGTGACGACTCGAGCTAACGACAACACCTAACAAGATCAACTGGAAACGTGTGAACAGTAAGATATGTTTTGCTACAGATTACAATCAAATCTATAGCAAACGCAATGTTATGATAGAATTTTTATAGTATATTTTTTGGAACACAATCCTTTTCTTTATTTAGCCAATCACTTCGGGAATAATTAAGAAGACACATGCAATGAAAGATTTATTGTTTGCTTGTTGATGATTGGGTGAGTTAGAATCTCATTTTTCTGTATTAAGACGAAGTTGTGTTTTCCACTCAAAATAATGCTTTTTTCGCTCAGAAGCCAATTCCTATTAAAAAATTTACTTAATTAATTTCACATATCCTATTTAATATTTAAAATTAATTATATGCTAGGGATTAACGATATTGGATGGTGACTCGTGTGTAGCACGAAATTAAAAGGGCCCATCTGCCTTGAAAGCATTTTACGCAGTTTCTATTCTCCTGTCAAAAATTGTACACATACAATTGTGACACATATCTTGCAAAATTTTACACAATTGACGCGTCGTACAATCTCGGCGAATAAATATAAAAATACAGACCAATAACTGGTTTGTTACAAGTCCTCTCGCGAGACTAAAATACATTCATATAAATAGGATACATATTGCGCGATTTAGTAATCACTGTAATTAGGATGTATGTAGACTAGGAACGGTGTCCTGCGAAATATGATGAAAAAAAATGCGCTCTCTGCATTGCTGAATGCATTGCGACATCTCGCGCGTTTCTACATTCAAATTTCTACGGATCTGAGGATGTATGAAATTAGAGATTTACGGATTTACCAGTTATACAATTTTACATTTTGCTAATTTGAGATTTAAAACATCAAAGTTTCTTAAATCCGAAGGACCTCCAAATAAACTGAAATTATTCAAATGCCACGGATGTAATTATCCGTAAATTCGAGACTCGACAGGACTGCGTATTTGTAAATCTCGAGTTCCATACGTCCAAGAATGATTGACTAGATTAAAAGCACAGGAAGATAAAACGAATTTACAATTGTAATTATTATTCGACGCGCAGAACGCGCGTCTCGCAATTTGAGACATTTGTAAATTTACGCTTGCAAATCTGTAATTCTTTATCGGGACACCGTCCGTGTTATCCAGACGTTAACAGTTACTTAATAGTATTTTTGTCATTCATTATTCTTTTGTTATTAATACTTTGTACTCGAGCTACAAAATTAATTTCATCTAAAACTCATCAATTTGTGAAGTGTCAATTAAACTTTTCACATTCGATTTACAAATGCATGTAAAACATGAAAACGTCTTCAGAATGTAATTTACGAAAGAGTTATGGAGAGAGAGAGTATTTTTATTTTTATACTATTATTTTATAATATTTCATAAATGTATAGTAGCATTAAATCGTGAAAAATTATGTATACGTTTTTATTGTATTTTCACGCGATGCTCGAGTGTAAAGTATTAAATATTAAAAAGATTGCACTATATAATGTATATATTTATCGGCAGTCCATAGTAGTAAATTGTCCGCGATATTGATGGAAGATTACGTTAAAAATACAATCGATATAAATTGTATTCATGAACGACAGGTTGATATTTTGCAAATATTTCTTCAAGTCTTAAACTCTGGAAATCCGAGACTTTCGAGTTTCAGAGATCATTAAACAGTGCAGTTTAAAAAATCCGAAGGTTCGAAAAAATCCAAGACAAACGATTTAAATGATCCAATGATTTATAATCCACGGATTCGCTACTGGAAATGTTCTGACATCCAAAACTTTATAAATCCTGAGATCTAAGAAATCTCGAATTATTGAAGTATTGATGTATCACAACAGCGTCGCTCATGGCTAGTATCGCGAATAAAATCTAATAATCCACGCGGTATAAAAGAAGAAAAAAAACGAGGGATCGGTCTCCATGAGATCGGTAACAGATCCGCAGTAATTAAGTACAAATCACTAGTGACATTTACAAAAGATACAAGCGGACCGTGTCGACTGGCGATCCGCGGCACCCGTTATCACACAGTTCGCGTTATCACTGTACAAAATGTTGATTCTACTTCTAGTTCGCGAAGTCTTGAGCAATCTTCGTCGAGAAAACGCGGGAGACGCAACTGTCTCTCCGTCGTCTTTCGTCACGAAATGGGCTGCTCTCGCTTGGCAGGCGACTTAAACGTTCAAATCTTCCCAATCCTCGATCTGACGAGGACTAAGCTCGATCGTGATCCTGGTCAGGGTGCGCAGGAGATCGTGCAATCTTCCTGGTAACGGGTTCGCCTGCAGGTCGATGAATTCCAGAGCGGGTGCGTGCCTGAGCCTCTCGACGTCGACATCTACAATATGAAACCAATAATGTATGACAAATGTATGTTTTAAAAAAAATCTATTAATTTACATGCTCAAAATTGTCTTTCTATTTTTTATCAATGGAAATTCAATAATTTCCCCTTTTTGATAGCATCAGAAATTAAATTTATTGAAATTAATCGATTTTAATCTTTAAATATTTGATGTTGATATTTTTAATATATCCTAAAATATTGTACTAATTGCATAATTTTAGTATACCTTTAGTAATTTTAAGATACTTTCAGGAAGGAGTAGCTGTACTGTGTGATTCGTTAATTGTTTCAGTCGCTGATAATAGCCAATGAAAACGAATTCTTATATAACGATAAATTAATCTATGATAAATTAATATACTGACCAATGATGAAATTGTTGTTGGCGAGGAGTCGTTTAAGCTGCGGTATCCGCCAGGCGACAGACGGTAGAGCGATGAAAGTATTGTGCGAGATATCGAGTCTTTCCAGAGCTTGCAGTTCGGCCAGTTCCTCAGGCAACTTGCTCATCTGGTTGTGACTCAAGTTCAATTCTGCGAACGACACGCATTATATTAATAATATAATAAAACACAGGATTTTTAGTTAGAATTCTTCCGAAAGGGAATTTTATAAAAACATGAAGATTTAAAAACAGTAATCTGCAAAATAGCTCATTACTCACCAGTAATTAATGAGAATTTCACGGCGAACTTTGGCGGAATTTTCGTGATGACGTTGCCGGAAAGGTCGCATCTCTTCAGCTCCGTGTGCCGCATCAGATGATACACCGCGTCTGGAATTTGCATGAGCTGGCACTCGGACAAGTCTAAAAAGTAAAACGAAAGAATGTACAGTTTCCTGAAAAAAAAAATAACACGTCGTGATTTTAAATTAATGCCTTTCGAGGTTCTCATTAAATTTCTGCCGCCATATAGAAATTAGAGTGAACTCGTTTCGAAATTAATTAACATCAATTTCAGCAATAAATTCTACGAAACGACTATGTTTTAAGAATGAAATAAAAATGAATGTCTTCGATTTCAGGGAGCTCTTTGCACAATCTTCGTAAATAATGAAAGTGAAGGCTATTATTTATTGCGATCTTGTATCTTTCGACATACATCCATTATATAAATGCCTTCCACCTTTCTCTAAATCACCCTTCAATTATAATTTTTAATATAAATATCGAAAATCGGTGAAGAAATATTGAATGAAATAATAGTGCTTTGCACCGAAATAAATTTTTATTCTTCCAACGTTTTATTTCGTAGCAATCTCTTTCGATGCGTGAATGGAGTTCCCCCTGCGCGATTAAAATTAAGACCTGAGAAGACACATGACTTTCTCGCGCTCGGATATCGACGATACATTAAGCTGTAATAATGAAATTGTAATGTAAAAGTGCTCCGCCACTCGAAAAAAAAATGAGAAAACGGCAGTCTAGGCGCATCATAACTGCTGAAAGTGCACTTAACGTCAGCGCACCGCGTTTCACGCTTTCTCCAGCGCGGTTTCCAGCACGGAAGACCGCCGATGCTGAAGCTAACTTGAACGCGGGAGCCGAGAATGTGTTACGGAACAAACGTATTCCGCATTATATATTTATCAATCATCGCGATCATTATAACACCGAAGCGCGCGGTTCCGGGAAGATCACGCACCGTAGAATTATGCGATTTACATCCATTTCTACTAATGCAGATTCTTTAATCTCGGTTTTAGCTCACTTTTTATCTTCTTGTAGTTTTAAGAATTAGATAAAGATAAAAAGTAAATTAAATCAAGATTACAGTTAATCTGCGTTGGTACACACAGAAAAATATATACTACCTACGAGTAAATATACTTGTTTAAGTATATTTGGTAAGTTTATAATTTCACAAATCTAAAAGTCATCATAAGCATCCCATTTACTTAAAAGATATTCTGAACTTGTGAGTATATCTTAAATTATTATTAAAAAAATATTCTTTGCTCAAGAAAATTATTACTTAAACAAAATAAAATACTTAATTGCTTTTCTCGTCTGTAAAATGATATTTTTCTGTGTGCTGAAATGAATGTTAGTAATCTATCAAATGTGGATTTGCTAATACTTCGTGAGGTTAAACAAAATTGTCGAATTCTCACTCAAGTTCTAATAATTAAAAAAAATGCTGCATATTTTTCTTAAGTATCATGTTTTCTTCTTCGTTCCTTATAGCAAGACGATCGAGAGAGATGAAATTATTGTAAAATCGTCGTTCTGCAAATCCGAACGCCGTCGTATATCGAAATCACCAAATGTGATGCAAAGAGAAAACTGTACAAAATTATACAATGTAACTTCTTCGGATTGAACATTTGTGCCAGTCGCGTTTTCGTAATTTCTGCTACCGGTCCCGGTCCCGCGCACCAACTGCGAGGCGCGTTACGAAAACACCGGTGGAAGTCCGTCGCGGATTAATAATCCTTCCTGCCGAATTTTTTTAAGCGCGTGGTCGGCAAAAGGATCTGGCTTTCACCGAATCCTGCAATTTACCGAGGCTCTCGTTCTCCTGCGCCTCCTCGCAGCGAAGAACCACTCTCGTCACGGCGTTCGCCATCTTGGCGAACCGCTCGCCGTCGCGTTGACTCACCGGCGCGGCTCCGACTGTTGCGTTTGAAGCATTTATTTCTGTGCGTGCCTGCCGAAATAAATCCCACCACCTGGTCGGCCGTGATACTCATCACGGCTCATTCTCGGAAATCGGGTTATCGAGGGGGAAATCGGAAAGGCGCAGGGACCGTTCCGCGACGGCCAAGCGAGCGCGCGCGTTACGGTTGCGTTTTATGCGCCAATGTCGGAAATCGAAGATTTAGAACATCACGTCTCGCGTAAATGCTCGACGAGCTTGACTAACTTAATAAATTTTGGATATTGTTTCAATTTAACATATGGCAAGGGGACAGGCGTGAAAGTAGTCGTCAGATTGTTATTTGTTTGTCGCCATTTCCGGACAGTCTGATTGCTCTGAATCACAAAGCCTTGCACTTGTGATTTTGTAATCAAATTTATTTTTATGAGTCATAATTTGTCATTTTATCGGAGATCTTGAACTGCGATTATTTCTTACAAAAGATTTTGGATTCTTAGAAGTGCAGAATAAAAACCGTGAAAAAGTACGATTTAATTAATAGAATTAGTTAATAATGACGAATTAATTATAATTAACTAAGCTTTTTATAACTAATCCAATTATAATTATTTTAATATTATTTTTTAAAAATTGTTCTCTATTTTTTTAGAAATACTTATTTGTAAAAAAGAAAATCACTTTTAATCCAAATGAAAATGAATCCCAAAGCAATTCTCGCAGAATGGTATTAAATTAATTATAACTGGTTTAGTATTATAAAAAGCGCCTAATTAATTCTAACTAAACCAATTATAATTAATTTAATACTATTCTATGAAAACTACCTTTTATTTTTCCGGACTCGTTTTTAATTTGCCTCAAAGTGATTTTGTTTTTCGCAAACAAGTATTTGGATTATATTGTTTGCTGAACGTATAATTCGTGCAAAAGATAAGCAAGGATAAGGACAAGGCGTTGGAACGGGGAATTGTGCAATTGGTATGAGAGTCATTGTGCAATTAATATGAAAGTTACTTTTCGCTATTGCTTCCGCGGCTTTGTTAATGCCCGTGCGATCGTTTTTCTTCGCCAAAAAGTGGTAAAAGGGGACCGATAGCAAGCTGCCATTTAAGGACGCGTGGCCCTATACGGAAACTTCTCGCATCGTAGACGCGTTTGTGCGTCTCGCATTGGAAAGTTTCTGCATTTCTGGATTCCTACACGGGATCTTTCTTCCACGCGACGCATGAAAGCCTTAGCTCCACTTATTAAAGCGAAGCTGTGTTTACGTATATGCTGCGATCATGATAAAAAAAGAAAGTTTCATATAAAATAATTTTCATCATTTTCTTATCTTGCTGGATGCAATATTAAAGATTCAATATCTCTGATTTATGATCTAGTCAGTTCGTGTTAAATCTTTGTCAATATACGCTAGAACTTGTAACATCACAGTTTTGCGAAATCAGAAATCTGCGACTCCGACTTGATTTGAAATCAGTGAAAGATTGAGTGGTACCAGAGATTCACGGCTAACGCAGACATTCTTTGTCGGTTTATTTATATTTGTATTGCAATGCGCGTCTCGCATTTGAAGCTATATACGATAAAAAGATTCATAAAGAAGAACAACCTCTTGGCGATATTCGGAGCGCGTAGAACAGCATTGCCAAGGCTTCGCTTTACTATTCCGAGACCGACCTTTCGTGCGTGCATCGGGTGTCCCGAAGATACGCGCGATTACCGGACGAAGATACGAAGAGGATCACGGCTGTCTCACGACGAGAGAAGGAAAGAGACAAAGGCCGGATACGTGAGTTGTGTAACGCAATGTTTATCCAGTCAATTATCTATGCCAGAGTTGCGAAGCGAGCATTTCACTTTTATCCGAACCGATGCTCGAGAAACGCCACCCGTTTATTTATCCAGTCCTGCGTAACTCCACCGTTGGGGGCTTCGCGCGAGTCTTCAATTTTATTAACTGAACGTAGAAACAGTTCAAATGTTTGCAAGCATCGTACATATCCTGCTGATTTTTCATGAGCAGAAAATTCAAAGGTCTTAAAAATCTTCAAAAGCATCGTCATCAAATTACCTTTGCATAACTGTAATTTATCGCTGTAATTGCATCATTGTGATTTGTTTCGTAAGCGGTATATTCCAGAAACATTACATGAGAAAAAGGCAAGAAAATTTGTTCGATCCTGAATCCTTGTTTTTTTGTAGAGCGTAATACATTTTTTTACACTGCTCGTTATGATATAATTGTACCTCTTTATCTTTAATGAAACTAATATTGAAATTGCAAAGTAGAACGGAAATGTGTTTCACGCACTATGCGATTGCTCGTATGCGATGAGTACGTCATTCGCATGATTCGTACTTTCTACGGAACTATGTTATAAGTTTTTTGCCGAGCCGCAACAGGAAATAGCCAATACGTTGTGTCCCGACGTTTGGCGATCGTAGATCAATTTCTATTAGCCGTTCCTCGCTTCCCCCTTCTTTTTTCTTTCGCGATGCATAATTGTGGCGTTACGCGTGTGAGAAAAAGCGTATCACAAATCTTGAAGAAAGTAGAAGAGTTCATTAGCCGTATAAAGCGAGCCTGAGTCACCGATAATGCGTTAGATAAGATAGATATTAATGCGACAATACGCAGAAACGCGATTGTTGCGATCTACCGCTTGCTACTTATGATATTTTTATCGCCAATCCGATAATTGATTTGCACTGCGAATCTCATGTTTATATCGCGTAGAAACTGCGTTTTCCCGTTTCAGATTTGTGAAACTTTCACAAGTTCTCCATTGGATTTATAATGTTAACAGATTTTTTATCTTTGCTATCTTAATCTTCTAATACCTTTAAAAGCTTTAAAAACTATTAATATCAGAGGCTTTTATTAGCCTTTAATATTAATCAAAATATACAAAGACATTGATAAAATAGACTTTTAACTGCGTACTTTTTGTTATCACTGATTCTGAATATTATACGTATTTAAATTAAGGAATTTAATATTAATTCTTACAGTTTTTATTTCTACAAAATTTTCATTCCATAAATTTTTTGTGGCTGAAGTTTAAGAACGTGTGTTACAGATTTCTGATTTCGTAGAATCATGATAGATTCTGAAAATTAAGCTCGTAAATATTTGCATCGAATATCAAGAACTTGCACGTACGTTTCGATTTCGTGAATATTTATTCGGCAGTTTTCTCGTTTGGGAAACTCTGATTTTAAAGATTTTTTTATTTCTGAAATTTTTTAATTTACTGTTTCTAATATATGCTCATTAAATTATAAACTGCGTTTGATTATAGTCTATACGCAATCGTAATCTATAGAGTACGTTTTATGAAAGGCGGTGAGTCACAAGCGCCGGCACATTAAAAACAGCAAAAGCATTGCTGATCAAGGCCACAGTGTGCGCAGACGGTGTTACAGATAAGGCAAGGGTGGAAGTTATCTCGAATCAGGAAGTACCATCGATGCCGACATATGCCATGCATATATGGTGTTTACAAGCTCGACTTCCTCGTAAGATAATTTTTTTAACAGGCGATTGTAACTAGATGGTAACGAGATGCTGCAAAGTTCAACGATAAAAATCCCAAGTCAAATATTTCCACATCTGTTGTATCAAATATTTGTAGTCAAGTATAGACTTGTCGTTTCATTGAAACTCGTTAAAGTTCATAGTACTAAAAAATTAAAAGGCGTTTTAAAGATTCATGTTATTTTTTTTATCTTTTTAATAAAAAAGAATGTTGCAAAGAATTTTTCGAGGGGAAAAGGAGATTTTCCGAGAAAAATCTTTAAGATTTAGAATATCTTTTAAATAATTTTATGTCGTTCTTCACGCTCGATCTTACCTAAGTTGCAGTTATCCTGAGCCTCTTCACATCGTGAAATCACTCTGATGATCGCCCTCCCAGCCAGTTGCACGCAAACTGCCATTGCAACATTTCTCTCGCCCTGCTCCTGCGAGATCTGCTGCACCTCTCCTTCGTTATACGGCGGCCTCATGTTTTCTCACACTTCGTTGTACAAAGGATTACAATTTACAGCGACGAGCGCGCGAATGTAAACTTCTCGAGTCTGTCGTGTCAAAAATCAGCAACGATTTTCGCACATTCGCCGAGCGACAATCACTCTGGCAGTAATTTCTCTTACTCGACTTCTTTTATTATAATTATCAGAAGCAATCAGAAGAACATCTTCAATTAAATGATTCTTGTTATTCTTCTCGTGAATCCTACACTCTTTAGTCACTGGCAAAGCTTTAAATTGTATCCAGCAACTCCACGTACTGAAGGTAGACTTCGGTTAAAAATCCAGAAAATCTGATATATTTAAATTCACCCTAGTAGCACCTGTGCTACTAGGGCAATTTAGTCGATCTCTTCTGCGTAGAAAATTTTCCCAAAATGAAAATCCGCACAGATTGGATCTCAACGGTTCCGAAAGGTATTCTTCTTCGCAAAGATTTCTTTTGAGAGTCAAACTTAATTCGAATAAGAGTGTTCCTCAAAAGATCATCAGATCACCAGATCAGGATGGAAGAAGACGCAGATTTCCGATTTCTTCACCAGGATACTCGTTCTTCAGGATTTCGCGTTATTTCAGAATGGAATCCAAGAGTTCACTTCTTCTGGAGGAGCGTAAACTCTCAAGTGATCCTCGTTTTCGCGAATGAACTTCAGCGGGACGCAGGTCCGGCCGACTTCTTGCGCGACTTGTAAGGACTTTAAAGGTCCTCGGTCCTTCGACGTATCTGAAGATTACCACGGCGACCGAGGCCCGTTTCAGATGACTCCGTTCAACACTGCCTGCACAAGTGTTCGCGGTGCTATTTAAGCCTTCGCCACTTCCCCCGCCATCGGGGAAGCGTCTCGAAACAGCTGACTACTTTGTATGTGTGTGTAAATCCACTCTCCCTCTCTTTGTTTGAAAACAAACGCAGCCAGATGCACTGCGCGACATGCAAGCTGTCAAATTCGACGTCGGGATTTCCGCGTTAGAATCACGTTTATTCAAGGTTTTCCTGCTGTTTCAGGGTTTTCTCGGAGTCTCTGCGGGTTTCTTTTGTCCTGAGACTGGAAGGAAAAAATTGTCAATTAATAAATTATCGTTTTAAGATTGTGCGACTGTTTAAATTGAATGTTAAAACCATGTTAAGATTGTTTTATTCTTTTTCTTCAATTGTTTTTTCAGAGTTTCTTTAAGTCTCTTTTAGATATTTAAAAATTATCATTAAAATTTTCACGTTAAAATTTTGCCTTCGCCGTAATTGTTCTATGGATTGAAAAAGAAATCTCGACAATTGGAAAAATATCAAAAGCTAAATTGAATATAAATTTTAGAATCCTTTCTTCGACATTTTCTTAATAAGAAAAAATTTAATTAAATATTTTAATTTTAAAATTGTACAGAATTAATCAATAATTAATTTTAATTTTATGCTAATTACTTATTGAAATTTTATTATAACATAAAAGAGTTCATAATTTTCTCCATAGAAAAAAATCTGTATTTTAAAAAAATTAAGTTCAAGGGTTGCGATTTAACAAATTCGACAGATTCAGTTTTGGTTTTGTTATATAGATTATGACTCATCGCACGGCATCACAATCACAAATTATCAAAGTATCATTGAAGAAAAAAATCGAGATTATACATTGAAACGAAAAAATTCCAATGTCAGTATTAACGCACATCGAGCTTTTTGTCTGCGCAGTTTCTTTGAACAAAGAAGTTTCCTAAACAAGATATATTAAATTCTTTCTATCGCAAACTATTTTATTATTTCATTTAGAACTTTTTACTCTTCGTGACTTTAAAGATACCTCTTTCCATTGTAGTAATATTGTACTCGATTATTGTTTAAGTACATTAAATATAATCGTTATGAATGTGTGTAATTTAAAAAAAAATACATAGATGACGATGTGTCAAAAAAAGATCATGATGCTGAATGTTGACTCAGTGTATGTACACGAAGAAATACCAAGATACATTCGTGCACGTGGAACAGCGCATCCGGTTTTTCCACGTGTATGTGCGAAATTTGTTCACTCAACTGACATGCGAAATGAAGATCGATAATACCGTATAAACTGTGTTGAGTTGGGGCAAACTGCCCACTGCGCCATTCCTATGTTTTAGCATTATCAATGTTAAACACAGCGTATTATTTTATCTTCATTCAACAAAATTATAAAAGACGTAATATCTGAAGTACTTATTAATTGATATGAAATATTTTTTCTCATCATATTTTTCCGCTGATATTACTGTTTTGCAAAAATAAAACTAACTCGTAAAATAACGCAAAACGCACGATAAATATTTACTGTTTTTACCACGTGTTAATTGATTTACCATGCGTAATTTGGTGTAACATTTGGGAAATGAGAGCAGAAACCTGCGTCACTATTTCGCTATAATAGTGAATTATCACGCGAATGTCCGGAAGAGCTTGCGAAATTGCCAAAAACGCGATCGCGGTACAAAGCGACGCGAATACGCAGTCACGTTTAAATTTGGCAGAGATTGCGAAGAAACGAGAAATCGACTGCTATTAGATGTCTTTCACGAATCCATTGGGAAGCTACTTTTTTTTGCTTATTTGTGAAAAAAGTTCATTTTTACAAGAGAGCGTGCTTTTATTTTTCGTCAACCGAAAACGACGACGTATTCTTTGTTGTAAGATAGAATACTTCGTTTCATCTTTTCCCATTAAAATGTTTTATTCGTAAATCAAAGTCTCGCAGTATTTCTCAAAGAGAACGAAAAAAACGACAGAGACGCGCTGGTAAAATGAATTTCGCCACTGTCTGCAACCCCACTTTGAGCGCTTCTTCTTCCTCCGCGCTTAGAGGACTTTGCTCTCCATTCATTGTGAAGCTCAGTGCTCAACAGGGACAAAATGTTTATACAATTCCGCGGTATGTTTGGCTCACAGCCAGAGAATACTGCGCGTACATCGTGCCGAAAATAGACAGCCGCGGACGAAAATCCCCCATGACTTCTCTTTCGTCGTTTTCGCCTCTTCGTGCGACGTAGGACACGAAATGACGGGGACCGGAGCGGGGGACGAAGCCAAGGATTCGATCTGGTGGTGGTAGTGAGACAACATTCTTGAATCCTTGGATAAAATTTTGAATCTTCTATGTCCTTAGGTCTTCTTAAATTAATATTTGTAATTTATCTATGCGAGAATCATCAATCTTGATAAATCTCAGAACCCTTGGGATTCCCGAGCCTTTAAATTTCTACTCCTTGAAGATCTTGATCTTCTAAATATTTAGATCTCGTATTCTCCAATTATTTAGATATCTTCCAATCATTTAGATATTTTAGATTTAATTTAGGTTTCTTGATTACATTAGGATATAGATTTATGATCTTCTTAGCATTTATCGGCATGTTGATAGGCGGATAGAAGGAAGCGAGTGTCTTCGCAGCTTCTGCGTTGGCTGGCCGGCTTCCGCTCCCGTCTCTTTTCTTCTAGAACGGAGAAGAAAACGGGGAGGACGTTGGGGGAAGACACCTTGGCTCGCACCCTCGCCAACCAGCGTACATTGGCCCTGCGGCATCGTCGCCGCTGACGTCCGACCGTTCTTTGTAACGCACGCGACCGTGCGTTTTCGCTTCTACGTCTTCGGTTTTTGCTGTTTACTAGGAAATCGTCTACGGCGATGATTTCACAAAAACAGCTGGATATACAACGAGCACGTGCCTCCCTTGACGTCCTTACTGTTCTGATCAAGATTTAAAACATTTATATTTTAATAGCAATTTTACACATTAAATTCTTCCTGCAATTTGTTTCGAGCCTTTTGCAAGCGTTAATTAAATTTATTTATTATTCTCTCTATTGAGATTTCCGTTGCGGGATGGAAGACAGAATCATTTCGAAAATCTAAAGGAAGAGTACAAGTAAATACACTTAAACGAGTACAAATAGATAAAACTAATGCAAGATTAGTCAATCGCGAAAGACTTGATATACGTCTTCAGCAAGGACGTGCGAGACCGCGACAGAAATGTCATGACGCGCGTTCACGCGACCTCGATTTTCGCGAATGTCTATTTTTCCACGGCGGAATTTCCCCGGCGCGAACAACAAGACCCGACGACGCGGCCCATCCTGCGTCGGTGACTTTTATTGCGACTTCTGTGTATCTCTTCAGCAGCGCCAAGCTCTGTCGTAGCACGTGCGCTTTTATACGAGGGTGAATCAAAAAGCAAAGACTCGAAAGCCTCTCTCGCGCAAACAAAGTCTACAACGTGTTCTTTGCAGGAAACTCGATACGGTGAACTTCCGGTCGTCATTACTTCATGGTATCTCGCTCGCTTCTGAAATTAATGAAACTTCAATAAGTCGCAGTTAGTAGATACATATTATACTAGGGCGTATAAACAGTGTGAGATTTACGACGATTAACAATCTATATTCACCTTTATGTCCACTTTATATATAATAACAATGAGCGATAATACATCGGTTTGCAATCGCGAGACGCGCAACACCTTAAATTACGGCCACACAAAAATGCTTATGGATGGATTTCGCTAATACGAAGCTGTTTATCGTATGTCTATTAAATGCACTGTGAACAATTAAGTTAAATACAGTCAAAATTTGCATAGTTTCTTCGCCGGTCGTTATATCAATATTATCGATTTAGGCCAAAGCGGTAAAATTCTTTGATTATAGATTCAACAGTCAAAGATCCGTATTCATTCAGCGTATTTAGCGTTACACGTGACCATCCAATTGCTAATCCAACAGGCCTAAGTCAAATACATTTTTTACGTAAATAGAGATCAGAATCGCAGAGAATCATATCTAATGCTAAATATAACGCCAACTCTTTCGCATCCAACGTTCTCAGTATCGTAAACGTATGTACGCTCTCTTCGTCTTTAATGTGTGAATATATAGTTTATATGCCATTCCATTGTGTAATTGTTCCAGTTCAGTAGATATGTTTTGTCTTGAGGTTCAAGTTATTTGGCACCATCTGCGATTCTTAAGTAAGACACTGAAAAAACGTCAAGTCATGGCATCTGTTTTCATTTCCTTTGTACGATTATAATTCGAAAGTGAATTATTTAATCAATAAAGTGTAGAATGTAATGTAATTTGATAGACATAGAAAGTAGAATAGACATTAAAATCACTTCTGTCAAACATTTTTTAAATCCATTAAGATCGCAAATTGGTTTATAAATAGCTGTCAAAAGAGACGTGAGGTCTGAAAACGTTATTAGAAAAGTGCAAGATATCCTCTTATCACACGTATTTTGGCGGCAATGCACAACCGTGCACCGTATTCAACAATTATCCAGTACGGATCGTCACTTACGATCGCGACAAATCGCCATCTCAATCTATAAATAGTCTTATAAATTCGCACGTTATAATATATGTTCATCACACATATTACATTCGTGAATCTAATATCGCATAAAATTGTTATCAGATAAAATGTACTTATTAGGCATTTGAGGAATCGCGCTGTTTTGCGAAAAGCTTTTTTTAAATAACCCATCATTTCACAAACAAAAGCATTCCCTTGTTATGTGAATACACACACACACACACACGCACATACATCTTCCTACGCATATTGTAATAATTATTACTATAACAACCTATTAATACTAATTTTAATGAGTTTGGTGTTCTCTCTTGGTGAACAATATCTCGCCTCAGAGTATTATCCAGCTACGTATGCAAATTATAACACGCAAATCGATAAAATTATCAGAAAGCTTTAAATACACGAAATTACATTATTTGCGTGCGTAAAATACGTATTATTTACATAGACATATACAGAATTTCAATTAATCCTGTACAATGTGAATAATTACGTATTTGTTTCGTAATCGTTACCATTAAATTTTGTAATTAAATGATATATAGAAAATAAATTTCTTCAAGATTTTAAGAGAAAAATAAAATTATCAAGTATTTGCTATTACGAAGTTAAAATTCGGATTAACAAATTAATGATTATGTTTCATCATCTCTATCTTCTTACCGACATTCGTGTGTATAGTGTTAAAGTTCAATCAATTGACTAATGTAGAACAGGCTTTGGAACAGCTATGGCGTAATATACATTCAAAAAAACACACATTCTCTCACTCTCTCTGTCTCTGTCTTTCTCTGTAACATTATAATATGTTTATAACGTTACATCAACGTTAAATTTTTAGAAAATATCGTTACGTAACATTATAATTGTACTACGTAAATAACGTTTTCTAAAATATTATACAGTAAATAGTAGAAACGAGAAAAAGTGATACATATAATTGTGATTTTGATAACTGCACCAATGGAATGTTTATAAATACTGTTAGATACTTGCTCCCTATTTATCTGTGCATAGTAATATAAATATTTCTGTGCATTTTACACAACCTGGTGTAACGTTACAATTTCAATATTATAGTTAATCCATATTAAGTCAATATGAAAAAACGGCAATATCAACATCATAAAATTGATGTAACGTCGCATTAGTGTTATCCAGTCGTTGCTCATTACGAAATAAATGGCGAAAACAAACCATTATTTCATTATCAAATATCGCTACATTTTCCATGTTCACTGTTTATAGAGAGGAGGAATGGAGGAAAATGCGATTTATCTATTAAAGCTGCCGCGTTTATTGGATGCACTCCTGTTAAGATTCCTTGTTGGCTTGTGGTCGGTCCACCGCCTCCTGTGCATGTTGCAGGCCGGCGCAGTAGTGCAAAAGTAGCACGCTCAGTGCCTGTACTCGCAGGTCGCTCTGCGCGATCAGTTTCATACTGTCCGCATCCCCGTTCTGGGACAGCTCCAATCTTGAGGTAGTTTCGGCATCCAGCGCGTTCTTCAATTTTCCCATCTACAAGAGACATACACTTGTTTAGCAAAGGTATTCTCGTTACATTTTTATATTGAGCATACAAGAAATTGTTCAGAGTAAAGCAAAGTTCGAGGATTATTGAACTGGATCCTTCGAACGGGAAATCGTTGAGTTCCTGAATACTTTGATTCAGTAGTCCATGGATCTCTAAATCCGTAGAACGAATCTCTCGAGTTATCTACTTCGAAATAACTAGTGTATCTAAAAAGAATTTGTCTCGCGTACCATGATGTTGATCTTCTCGACACGCTCCTGCGGTTCCAGGTATTTGTACAAAAATTTGCCGGTGTCTCTAGCCCTTGACATAAGGCCATCGTCCAAGTCGCCAGCCATAAGTGGAGCTGCAACACTTGGCTCAGCACCCTCCAAGAGGTCAGGACTTATTCCCAGACCTCCAGCCAATGAACTCTAAACGTTTCAACAATTCGATCAGATTGATTAATGCGGCGCGATCTCTACGAGGGACAACCACGTTCGATGTTATGTAGATTCGGAAAGTGAAACATAATTAAGCGACGAACCGATCATGCGTGTGAGTCGCATTGATCTTCCTACATCTATATGATCACCGTATGCAAGCCTTGCCTCCAGTGTTAAGGTGCAATTGCAATGCAATCAGTGCCGTGATCAGCGTTCATCGTGTTGTTGAAAATCCTCGTCAATGAGAAAACTTGCAGCAGTTTCGGGCAAGCGATAGAAACAACATCTTGTGATAGAAATAATAATTTGTAAATGACAGAGTGATTATTCACTGAGCATTGAGGGGTCAAAGAATCTAGTTATTCATAAATAGACGATTGATAAAAGATTAATGGAATGATTAATTGGATCAAAATTGCTTCAAATTCTATCATTTATCGTTAGTATGCACAGTTACCAATCTCTTTATCTTGCACTCTTGCGTGCGAGTTAACAAGTATCTTCGATGGCGATTGTAACGCATGATTGATGAAGAAATGATTAAAGTGAATAAATACACAAGCATGAGAACTGCAAGATATAAAAAATCTTCCAAAGAGCGTATTATTTTTTTTGTCTTGAATTGAGAAGACAAGTGGAAGAAAGTGAAGCGGAGAAGGTTTGATGCGATTCTGATAAGAAACCCCTGATGATTAAATGAAAAGTCACATAATGATTTACTACCAATTTACTACCAAGAAGAAAGAACGTTTTACTGAAATTTCACGGTTCTTGAACCATTTAAGATTTAATGCAATTTTTAGAACATGTAAACAAATTAAGATTGAATCCAATTACAATATATTATGTTTTAACATACTTTAAATACAATCTTTTTTAATTAAAAATAATAAAAAGTATAATTATTTATAATTATTCTGATTGTAATATTTAAATTATCATCTTGAATTCTTCCATTATGTCCTCTGTTCAAAATCGCAATGCTAACTGATAAAGTCTGTTAAAAATTTTTGTTAGAAATAATTCTTTTGAAATCGAGCACATGTGATCCTTCTCCGCTTCGGGCGAACAAATGTTATTATTCTACCTTGCGGGATGCACAGGGACTTGGGGGGAGACTTCGAGATGCCAGACCAATACCGGAAGTCGGTGGGGCCAAGCAACTGGTACTTCCAGCCTTCTTCAGGCCCAACAGAGTGTTAGCTATACTAGCCTTCACGGCCATCATACTTGCGCCCTGATTAATCGATCAATGGATTTCAAATAGATTAATACCTTTTCACCATTTACGATAACAAGCTATCGGTAAAATAATACATCAAAAGTGCAAAAACTGATTACATCTATTTTCGTCGTGAAGTGTTTGTTGTTTTACCAATAAAGTATAGAGTCTATGGAATGTTTAAATGTTTTGTATGTGTCAATTTATTATCAGCCAAATTCTGAAGCACATTAGACTAAAATAAAATATAAGTAGATATGAATATTGTACATTTACATCATAGAAATCTGCGTAAAAAAATTAAAAGAATATATTTAGAATAATAATTTTGAAATATTTTATTTCGAAAAACATTCAGCAATGTCACACATGTATAGATTGTATACTTTATCGATAATTCATCAAAAACGTCGGTTTCATACAAAAAAGAAAATTAAACATATTTATCTACTCATATGTGATTCACTGAGAACAAAGGCAAGGTCAAGGTGCAAAGCTTTACAAAGAACCTTCACCTCCCCGTGCATATGTTCAGTTCGTTTTATTGGCAACAACAGAATGCAAGTCACGCATAACAATTTTTGCTTTCTATATACAAAATATCAAGATAAATGCATTTAAAGACACACGTGAATTTTCGAATAATTGTACAATCCCTTAACCATGTGACATGTCATCAAGCGCTCCTACATTTCATCGATATGTAATAATAATAATTATTTGTCCGTGTGATTAGTGCTTAAAATAAAATGTCGACAAAATGAATATCATATAAAAATCCTTTTCGTATAAGTAACTCGGTGAAAAAGCAATAAATAAACTGAACATGTTCAAAATGCGGAACTAAGTCCATTATTGCTACATTTACTAATATTTTTAAACAAATAAATATCATGAATATATATATATATATGTATATATACATATTATTTATCTACTAAATATTGCTGAT
>VBVQ01000240.1:0-74131 GCA_011636635.1 Tetramorium simillimum | reverse complement strand
GTGTATAAGAGACAGATATTTGATATCTTTCAGAAAAAAAACATATATTTTAAGACAATTTAATTATAAAATTATAGAAATTATTCGTAACATAATTTTCTATACTGAAGATGCAATTCCTGTGAATGCATTGTAAATAAAATAAAAAACCTTTAAGCTATTATAAAAGCTTAAATATTTATTAATTTATTATTATAATTTAGTTTTAATCAATATTTGTATTCACACAAAATTATTTTGTGTAAATGCAATATTTATGCATTTAATCTAATATTAAATTTTTTTATAGATATTGCTGTACTGCATCGCACTTTGGTGCCTAATAAATAATGGAGAAGCAGCAAGGAGCTCAGTCAGTATGTATAAATATTTCTTTCCAAAATTTAAATCTGGAAAAAATACATAAAAAATACAATTAGGTAAATTGTATCAATTAAGAAACTCATTAATCAAGAAACAAATGAGTTTACTACCGGATAACAATTCTTATAAAGCTGTTTATAAAGATTATTAATCTGAGACTTAATAAAAAAGAAAATTAAAATTTCAACATTAAAAATTTAGAATTTTACTTTTATTTTGATTAAATCTTTTTTTTCACCGCAGGTCCGGATATTCTAGCAAACTTCGCTAAGAATGTAGCTTCAGTGCTCTCGCCGGCCATCTTGGGCGAGATACAATCCCGTAGTAATCGCTCGTCATTCCAACCCATCCTGACGGAATCTGCCAACTTGAATAACGAAAACTTCAATTCCCACTCGATTTTGGATAACATAGTCGATAAAACATCAAACGCCTATTACGAACCACGCTCTTATCCTTACAATGGGCTCTACGAGGATTCTTCCGAAGGACTCGAAAGAACCGAAGCGAACGAACGACTCGATGGATCCCTGCGAGACGATTCTCACTTGCGCCAGCGAGAGCCGAACTTTTACAAATCTTACGACTTTTCAGCAAACAACGGCAACTTTGACGCGACTTCGAAACGCAGCGATAATATCGATTCGTCGATCGGTAATATCCAGGAATCGTCCACCAATCTGTATCCTTCTTATCACGGCGGCGGCTTTCCCAAAGCTGCCTTCCCCCATGGACCTTTCTTGGATAAACCTTACGGAGGCTTCCATGGTTTCGGACCGTACGGACACCATCATCATCATCATCCGTATGGAGGTGGACCTTCGGATGACGCGGGCTCAGGAGACAACGCGCAAGCTCAGAACAGGACCAACTACGGGGGTTACGGTTCGCCCTATTTTGGCGGTCCTTATTCTCCATTTCCGTATGGAGGATACGGTAATCACGATTCCTTCTACGGGCCCTACCAGAGAAACGGAAATAATTCTGGAAACGGACGCAACGGATATGGTCCTTACGGGCCTTATCCCGATTCCTTCTACGGACCCTACCAGAGAAACGGAAATGATTCTGGATACGGGCGCAACGGATACGGTCCTTACGGGCCTTATCACGGCGGGCCCGATTTTTACGGGCCGCCCGGTTATGGTTACAATCAGGGCTACGGCAACAATAACGGCAACAACGATGGCAATACTAATACTAATAGCAGACAAACCGAAGAACCGGCCGGCAATGGCGATCAGAATAACGCGACAAAAAACGGATACTCGCCTCATTATGGGCCCCCTTGGGTCAAGCCGTTACTGGGGACTTTTCCCCTCCACGGTTTCCCGGCCCCTTTCCTGGGGCCGTACGACCATTTCCACGGGGGGTTCAAGGGGGGCCCTGTGGTCGGGGTTGGCCCCGTTGGCTATCCCATTTATGCCGATCCGTATCTAGCTGGGTTCCCATTCCCTCACTTTTACGGACCTCCGTTTTACGGTAAGAAGTATCTGCCGAAAGGTAGACCCGCCGATTCGGGTGACTCGGGCGAGTCGACAACGCAAGCACCAGCAGGACTCTCGGCGAGTGAGAGTCCCGAACGAATCACGCTCAACGACGCGGACGTAGTGCCGGCTCCAAGTTCGAATCGATATAAGATATCGGGAAAGGAATTAAAACGAATTTTCGCCAATTTCGAGAATCGGAGAGACTGATTCTTGAAATATTAATATTAAACTTGATAGAAGAAAGAAAAACTAAAAAATTATAATATTGTAATAAAAGATATGAAGAAAAAACATGATATAGTATATAAAGAATGTTTTAAAATATTGTCTTTTTTTTCTTAAATAATTTTTTGGGAAATACTCTGCTCGTACAGTAATAAATTTAAGAAATTTCAATCTGTATAATTTTAATGTGACACTGTGAAAACTTCGAGGTACAATTTCGAACTTATAAAAAAATGTTAAAATTGATAATATATTTATATATTTTAAGAATCACTTACGTAAGAATTTCTTCTTTTAAGTTCTTAAGAAACGCATAAATTATTTAGATGTTGATTAATTATGTATATTATTATATGTTATTAATTATGTATATCTCATTGAAATAAATTATAAATCTGATAACGTATGCAGAGAGTTGTTATAAATTCTGTTCGTTGCAGGCATCCTTTGACTGTAGAAAAGATAAATCAATAATTAACAGGCGCACTAATTACAGGCGCTGTGCGACACATACATTCGTATTTATCATCAGTCTCTATTACAGCGTTCTCAGGATTATGATATAGAATATGTTCTCATGATTATTGCCGCCGGCCTTTATCCACACAATTATTCTTTGTCTCTAACAATAATGCATGGAGTATGCATGGTCCAGTAATTTTCGTGGCCTCCATATGATTTTGCATATACGTCGCGTCTGCTGCGTCAATGACGATATGAAACGCGATTATGCAAGGCACGCAAAGTTAGAGACATTTAATTTTCATGCAATTAGTTGTATCCGTTTTCTTGCGTGAAAAGAAAATTGTTAACAAGAGATAGATATATGTTATGATGTGAATTATATGAAAAATAACGGAATCTCCTTTTAGATACAATAGGTCTAAATAATAACGTATGTGTGATGATAAAATTTAATTTATTATAGCACATTAAACATTTTTAGTTTGATATATTAATTCTTTACTGTAATAATTATATTGATTTACATTAAAGAATTAGCTATTGGATTAAATATTTCTTCTAATCCCCGTAAGATTGTAAAGGGACCATAAAAATAGATTATTATGGCACGTGATTCAAGGTAAATGCGTAACAATTTACGTAACACGCAGGAAATCCTTCGCTATTCTGAATATCGATTGTAGATCCGATCTCGTTTGCTGAGAACGGAAAAAAAGAGCAGCACGTGGAAAACGTGGATAATCGACCGTGAAGGTAAATATAACAAAGAATATCTCAATCCGATAAAAACGAAGACAATCGTGGAATATTCATATCGATGATGTATCAATCGACGGAAGTGCAAACCATTGTATTAATACCATTCTTGTAAATTCCGTAGGAATTGAAGCAGCCGAATTATCGTACATTATCCATTAAATTAAAAAAATTGACAAAAAAATAATAGTATAATTACTTAAAAATTTTTTGCCAGCTGTTTTTTATTACAAAATATCCACGTGTGCAATCTTAGAGTATTTTAGATAACTTTTTTACAAAAGTATGAAACAAAATTAGCTGTAATACATCAACATTTTCCGTTAACCACGTTATTATTATGCGAAATGCATGCGATTATGCAAATTGTATATTACATGTGTTCTGAGACATGATTGATAAGGCCAGTCAAAAGGTACTTGTCACATTTAATAAAAATAGATTGAAATACTTGGAAGAGAAAGATAAGGTTCTCAAGGAGTCAAGATTCTGCTGAATTCATTAATACTGCGTTACATGTTGGATTGGCAAAGTCAACTCATAAATTTTGTATCCCATAAGGAGCAATATATCACTATAATTAGACATCATTCTATTAATGATCATTCTACATTAATACTCAACGCATATTTTCTCCAAGAGCTCTCAGGAGTATCGGGAGGCTAAGAGGATCGCTTCCTAGTTCTGGCATCTCTATAGGCAATAAATTTCTCCATCTCGGCCCTCTTCACTTTTAATATCTAAATTATCCCTTCTTTCTCGCAGGTCGAAGAGGGACGGACGTCACCAAGAATGTCGCCACACAATTGACAAATCGGACACGCGTATATCAAGCGCGGCGGGCGCAGTCTATCAACATAATTTCACATTTTGTAACAGAATCCCGGTTTACGCAACTATCGGCCGGCATGAGTGACGTCTTCTTTCTGTTTCGGTTACGATACTCGGAGAAGAGTTGGTTTCTTTCTCTGGAGCCGACCCGCCCGCGCCGTTGGGGATTCACCGCGGCCGGACCCGGGAATTATTGTCGGCGATAAGCGATTAGTGATTACAGCAGATGGCATTAAGTATCGCAACCGGCGGTTGCGACGTATGGGTTCTTTCCCGGCGTAATGAGGGGTTTACGGCGTCGCGGACACACGCGAGCAATCGCGTCGGAGAGGAAGAAATTTGGATGTCAAGGCGCCCGTCGGGCGTGGACTGATGTGACCCCGTCACACGTGCGTTACTGCATATCGCCGCGCCGCGTCGCGTTTCTTTCATAACGCAAAATCGCAATTCGCATAATCCCAGGGTAACAATGAAGTCTCCTATTAGCACAACAGGCGGAGGCCAGTGCGAGGCCCGGAAAACCGTACCGCTCGTGGGGGGTCCACCGTCTCGCAAAGGGACCGCGCCTCTCTTATAAAAGCACCCGTGTCGCAGAAACGATGGACAGTAAGTGTTCGAAGACGACAGATGAGAAAAATTCGGCGCGATTGTTAACAAGACGTCGGTCGGACCACAAACAATATCGCAAATACGAGAAAGAATGGCGTGCCTGAAAATTGTAAGTGCGATGAGAACGTGAATCAAAATTGTTCTAGAAATTTAGTATCATGGTGATTTAACTTATTGCGACATTATTCTTTCATCAACAGTAAAATGTTGTAATAAAGATTATAACAGAATGATAATAAAGATAAAAAAAATATTATAACAGAATGTACTTTTTATAATTAAATTAATATTTTTATTATTAATTTATTAATAATAAATAAATAATATTATTTATATTAAACAAAGACTATTTTATTAATAAGTTTTATAAATTTAATGCTAGATTATTTTATATTTACATTACATTAGTATTACATTACGAAGTATCAGTTATTAAAGTGATATTTGCTTTAGGTTATTATAACAAGGACGAATAAATTCTAATGAGGACATAAATGAAATAATAATCTTGTTGCGTGATTAAGATATCATTAATCCAGATAAACTTTTTGTAACTATTTATTACATATTATTTCTAATCCTTTCTTTTATTATAAAAAAATAATTAGTTAATAAAATATGAAATATGAAATGAAATGTTAAATGTAAAATTAATATATGATTCTTTCAATTTGTTAATTTCTTATTTTAATCCGTAGATAAATAATTAAAAGATTATTTTAGAGTTTACTTTATATCGCGTCAATGTAATTGTGCGGGGAAGAAAAATAAGGATTTCTCTCGTGTAATTTTTGTTTGCCATGATTTTAATTTTCTTCACGGTACATTTAAGCTGGACTAGTTTCTTGGAATTTTTTAAATCTTCTACTGGCCTTACTGTTGCAGTACCTTGTTCTGTTCTTGGCCGTTGCAATCGGCGTGGCAGTTGCGAAACCGGGATATTTGGGCGGATACGGATATGGAGGATATGGAGGATATGGTTATCCATATTCCTACGGATATAGGTTCCCATTCTACGGAGGATATGGACACGGATATGGACACGGATATGGACACGGATTGTATGGTGGATACGGTAGGATTTACAATGAAATATGTTCAGTTTATTTAAAAAATTACCTTATAGCAGTTTTATTATCCAATTTCAAGTAACTTATTGTGATAAGTGAATTACATTTCTTTGTAAAAATATATATAGCTTATCGGGTTGGTGAAATTAGAATAAAGAAGTTACTTGTGCTTTTCATTATAAACATCTTGAACTTTTTTATTGTACTAGTTTGTATCACACAAACCATGCAAACAGCTTACATATATATGCTAATTTGTCCTCATACAAAGAAATCGTTCACGTTCAAATATACACACGCACATTCGCGTTTCCTGAACAAAGAGATCGTTCGCACGAAAATATTAAAATGTTTCTTCGTTATTGCTTAGGATATCCGTTCTACGGTGGCTACGGTGGCTACGGTCATTATGGCCATTACCATTAAGATGGACACAAAACCATGGCCTTCTTCTGGGTTTTCTCTGAAATATCATCTGAAGAGTGAGCTTAATTCAAAGATGATTTATGTCCTTTTTTCTCTACTGTATCTTTTTGTCGCCAAGATTGATTCAACATCGAGAAGAGCATACTTAACCATGTAACGCTTGTGTCAAATTGTGCACGCAATATATCTACGATAAAAGTCTAAACGAATAATGACAAAGTTTCTTAAAGAAATTATAAAATTACAATGTTACAAAATATTATATTCATAAATTATAAATATAATATTATCAAATATATTTGAATATATATATTTAAAAAATTAATTGTACATCACAAAAAAAGATTAAATCTTATTATTGCTGTTTTCAGAAATTTAGAAAGGTAATGGGCTTCATCAACAATTATTATTGTCATAAAAGCTTTAATATTACTGATAAGATAAATAAATAAATAATAACAACAAGATTCGATAATTTAGAAGAATTTAATTCAGTAATATTTTATCGTTTCTAAAAATGCAAAAGACATCATCTTTGTCAGTCGAGCCGATTATCCTTGCAAATGTTTATGCAAAATACGACAGGTGCGACCAATGTAGTCATGAAATTTCAAGTTGAAGAGGATTGATTCTTGAAGAGGAAGAAACGTATATCCGCCTACGCATAGAGACCAAGATGCTCACGGTACAAAGCTCTTTGTCTTCTTATTACAGGCCACAGTGGTCACACCTGTCTTCTTTTCTTTCATCTTCTTCTACTTCTTCTTACATCACGCTTACGACAGCCGAGGACCTGACCGTGTAACACCGCACGCTTCATCATGCCTGCGGCTGTTCTTTCAGTACCTTTGATATTTTGTAGGAAACGTGAATTCGTGTCGAATTATGTTCACGTTTTTCGTTCGACGATTCGTACTTCCATGAAATTGATTATTACGAGATGTCATAAAAAAATTTGCGGTCTAATAAAAATTTATGTTATGGTTCTAGGTATACGATTCGCGTATCTTTTATTATTTAATATTAATTAAATGTATTAATTTATCCAATAATTAAATTATGGAACTATTATCAATATGATGATAATTAAAACTGATAATTGATGATTAGAATAAAATATTCGGCAGATTATTTGAGAAATTGTGTTGCAGAAATGAATTATTTCTCATGCACGATATATAAAAAGGTCAAGTTAAATCTATAAAAAAATAAAAAATAAAAAATTAAATAGTCACTTCTTTTAATAGTAATCAATATGTTGCCTGACAATAAAAATAACAGTAGTCCATTAATAATGTAACAGTTCGACTACTAATTTACAGCAGTTTCTTGAGACAACTAGTAAATTCAGAATTCAGCTAATAAATGAATATAATGTCTGATACTATTCCGGGAATTAAAAGTCAAGCGTTCATCGAGCTATATTCTAATCGTACGTGTGGAAAGTGACTTATAACATTCTCCGTTCTCCTCAAGGCCGTAGCGAAGGTTACCGAATTTCAATTATAAAAATGAAGTCTTCAGTCTTGGAAGAACAAATTTATTCGGTCGCAATGCTGCAAAACATCTTCAGTCACGTAACTTAAACATTTATTAGCTAAAAAGAAGAATAGACTGTATAGAGTAAGAATAGATTGTATTTCTTTAATTCTGACAAATATAATTTTAAATAATCTTAGATAAATAATTAATCGAGTTTCACTTTTTGCAATAAAATGTATTTTCAGCGTTTGTTAATATTTTCTTTAGAATAACTAATAGAAAATCAATCGTTAATCGAAGCATACAATTCATAAAATGACCTTGATGGATAATTTATGGAGATATGAAGATAAGTAAAACATGTGATACAAAAAAAAACACGGCATGTAAATGGTTATTACAGCGGTTAACGCGTCGACCGCCACAAACAGCTCCGGCGCCCTTGTGACATTTAAACGACGAAAATTTTGTCCACGAGACTATGAGAGTATTATTGCTATCATTTTGTTTCTCGCGATATCCAAACATTACCAATATAGCTATCCTAAAACGCAATCATGAATTTGTTTAGAAATTTCTAATAATATGGAGAAATCGTGATAATTTTGACGGAAAGTTAATTGCTTACATTTAAACTAAGAATTTCTCGGGAAATCAGCTGAATAAATAATTCACAATTAACATGGAAAAAAATTGCCACAAGCTTCCGCCCATGTTATCTTGCGTGTCTGCCGAAGAATGCACTGAATGATTCTGGTGCATCACTCAAAAGAAATGGGAGCTACAATCTCGGTCAAGACTATGAATCATCTTTAATAAACCGTCATTAATTGATAAATCACACAAAAACTATCACATGTGTAAATGAAAAGATACAACAGATTCTTATGTAGAATTTTAATAAAAAGTAAAATATAACTGATAACATACTTTCAATTTTTTAAATATCCTTTTTATTTGTACTTCGATAATAATATCATATTTTGACTGACAATAAGATTGTAACTGCCATTGTAACTGAGATTCTAACATTTTTACATTCTTATTATCGTACAATCGATTTAATGTGCGATATTATGCGATATAACAATGATACAATCCACATTTCGCATTCTCATGCAACATGTTTATATCGCTCCTTGAAGCACAACAGAATTAATAAGTTTCAAGGAATAATAATGCGAATCCCTCGACTGTGAACCTTCAACGAGAGATTCCGAAGAAAATCTGAAGTCAAATAACAACGAAATACTGCTGCAGCGAGCATTCCTGATGAATTGGGAAATATTGTACGAATATTCTATAATGCAGTTAATACGTTAACTTGCGAGGCGTGCAATGTAGCAAAAATTTGTTACTTCATAATGCTTATTACCTCACAAGTAATACGTAATAGCGGCTAACGATGAGCGTAATGCAGTTAAAATTTCTTCCTCAAATATAAATTCCCATTCACTCCGCCAATATGAGATAATATCTAAATCGTAATAACGTCATAATTATTAAGTAACAAAAGTGCTTTACGTGGAATGCTTATTAATCAATACGTAAAGATCAAGAAAATAAAATGTTACAGACGTTTTAGGCGGAGACAAGAAAAAATACTTCTTAATTCTATCCTGTGGTAAGGTTTAATTAATTTACGACGCGGTTATATATAGATAAAGACTTAATATTTTTTTCGAGCAGCTGAAAAAAAATGCATTGGTAACGAACTGACCTTCGGGATTTCCGAATTCCCATAACTTCAAGAATGTGGAAGGTAATATACGAAACAATTTAAATGCAAATGCATGGTATTGCTTAAATATTCGTTGCATATTCGTTATGTTTGAAACTCAGATTTTACTCTTTTTGTTCTTTTCAATTTATGTGCTATTTACTCTTTGATCTTTTCAACACATATATTTTGGTTTTTAATGGTCCATTAGTATCTTATTTATTAAGAATTAATTTCCACATTTATTTGGGATTGTACCATTTTCTAGCTTGTGAGTGCATTTTAAAGACGGAAAAATTCATTCGGCAAGTTACCTGGGCAAGAAAAATGTACTTGATGAAATTATTATGCAAAAGAATCCAGCATCAATCGTATAAGACTTATTATTATTAACTTGATATATTCTTAACGGTCAAATTTAATTTATTAATTTATTAGTTATTAGTTATATATTTTTTTCTTCCATTTTTCCTATATAACCTGATTTAACAGAGAAAGAATTTATATGTATCCAAAGATTAATTTGACATTTCTAAACTTTTACGCTTGTCAGGGACGCAGAAGATAGCTTTCTATCAAAATAAACACCAACATTCATCGCGCACACGTGGGTGAATGTGTTAATGAGAATCAAATCTGTATTCAAATTCTTAGAAACGCGTGAAATCTACATTTCTGAAAGACGATCACGCAACGAAATTATGAAATTCATAGTTCACGGACGAGACGGAAAACGAATTATTCTAATCTCCAAGGTCGCCAGCTTATTCTTCAATCTTAATAAAATGTAGATACGTTGCAATAAACCTTACGAATGATGTACGTCCGTTAATAAAATTTTCCAGCAAGCGGTAATGCTTTATGTTCTTTTTTGTAGACGAAGCAGATGGGCAAGTTTATATTATTATCAGTGCTGAAAATCCTTTTAATGAATTGTCTGCCTTTACAAGCGATGTGTAAATCGATCAGCTATAAAATTGAAGTTATAAGAGACAGCCGACACTTAGCATCATTTATACGTAAACCCACAAGTGTGTCGAAATTCTGAATAACTCATATGATCAATTTATACATAATGTCGCACGACAAAGCAAAGATTATTTGCATATTCGATAAGCCGATAAGATAATCACAATCTCGCTACAGCCAATATTAATGGAGTTGATTTTTATCGTAAATCTTCAATACATTCGACGACGAAAGGGATACATCCTGATTGCAAAACAGAACCGTGTCGCCTAAAACTCGATCCGAATTAATTGAAAACTGTAATAAATTTGCAAAAGTGCTTTAATTTCTGATAAAACTATTTTTTCCTTAACAGATAGTCGTTTCGTCGTTTAGAAACTGATTTTCCTATTCCGTCGAGAGTATCCCTTTAACGGCTTATCTGGCAGAAACGATGAGACAAGCGAAGGTCGCACGGGCAGTGATCACGACCTTTTCTGTGGTTGTGTCGAGCCCCTTCATTCAAGAACTAAATACGAAGCGAAAGGTTAGCTTCACGAGAAGCGAACTTCATTCATGGATAATTGCAATGTCGCGGGACTTGTATAGATACAGTTCGCGGTCAGATTGAGAAGCGTACAAAAAGGATGGATGTAAGGTGGATGTAAGAATGTCAATCAGGAAGAACATTTCAATTAGTCCTATTGAGGGCCACCAGCTACGATCTAAGGTCACAACGAACATGATTTTGACCTTTATATTACGTAGGAAAATATCAAATGCAGTGAGAACGAACAAGAGAATTGCACGTTCTAGAGAATCTAGATGGAAATATCAAAACACCTATTTTTTATTTTTAATATATATGTATTTTTTTTTACTTAATTATAAATAATGATTTTCCTTACAATTTCAATTCCGGAAAATTTACACGTGGAAATCATGAATCTTTTTCCCACGCACGATCGGCACCCACGCCTCTGAAATCATCGCGCGTGGCGAGTTAACTCGCGATCGAAGAAATTTCTCACGCGACGAGTGGAAGATTCTTTTTATTCGCGATCATATTTAGCCCGCCTGCATTAAAAATTCATTAGGTTCCATTATCGCTCATTCATATCTGACGTGATTTATATTTCAAGTGCAGTAAAATTAATCTTCTGGATATTAATGATAAGGATGTAGAGATTATTGCTGCGAATAAGCAAAGATGTTGAATATATCTATGATTAAAAATATATTGAGAGAAAAATATACACGGTAAAAATAAGTTCATTAAATTTTACCTGACAGTCATTCACTTTTGTATAGGGCATAATTTCTAAACAGTTTTATGTATTTTTTTATAAAAAATCCTAGACATCTTGAAAATACTGAAAAAAGAAGTCATAGAATTATTAAAATTCTGTATAAGAATAACAGTCTGTCATGGCCCTGCCCAAAAGTCGATAACTAGTTACTTAAAATTTAATAATCTTATTTTTTCCGTGTAGTTATTTTTGGACTCAACCACAATTTTATAATAAACGATAATTATGGTTAACATAATGATGCATATAGTTAAGTCAATCATATTTATTGTTAGAAATATTATAAAATTGTGATTGAGGGCAAAAGTAACTATATTTTTCTGTCAGTGTAGGTTCATAAAATAATGAAAAATAATGAGATGAAGAAGAGGCTCACAACAATTAAAATGTTCCAAAGTAACTTTTCATAACATTTTACTTCACAATTACGCTTCACAATTGCACAATAAGCATCTTTTATTTAATGGAAAGTTTGAAAAATCTGTCAAAAGTCAAAGATCTTTCGCATTTCGGATATGATTTTTTTTTCGCGAAGATAATATCTCGGTAATAAATCTAACAACGTGATGTTTATTTCTGCTTTTTATTAACGTGACGATTTGCCGATGTTGCAAATATTATAAGCTATGACAGAGGAAAAAAAGCACCGACAGTTGGGAGACATACCAACTCTGTCGCCAAGATAATTGCATCTCTACGTAATTAGGAATGTAGCATTCCACGGAAACTAAACATCTTCGAAGACTTTTTGTTGACTCTTCACTGCCGCAATGCATAGGTATATCATAATTATTATTAATCGTAGGTTAGTAATAATGAAGGTAAAAAATAAATAATTTATGATAATTTAATAATTATATACAAATAACCAAGATGAATTATTATCTATCAAAATATTTTCTTGCAATTGAAATTAATCTCAAATATACTTGTACAAAGTAGAGGAGTTCAAGTGCATATTCTAAAAAATCATTTCGTATCACGAGTTGATTTTTCTTCGCAAAAACTATGTATGTGCTGAACAATCAAATTATTTATAATTTTCAGACGCCTCAATTGACTGCTACCTTGAAATAGATGAGAGGAGCGCACAGATTGAAGATTTCTCTAGACGAGTACTATTCCCGTTAGTAAATAACTTAGGCACTTATTCCAAGTACTTGCGCCACTGGCACTAAACTTTTATTGGACTCCACGATAGCTGGTGCATCGCTACGCGCAATGCAAGCTCGCGTAATGTTTGCAATGACCTGTTGATGATCATTCGAGCATCATTGTGTCTAAGCGTCTCGAGCCCGATGACGAGTTTACATGACTCAAGAAGAAACATTAATGCCTCCTCCTTGCGCAATGAAAATCTGCCGGCTTTTTTCGCCACTTTTTCCCCGCATAAGTGAAAAGTCGCCGTCGTGAGAAACGCTTCTTGCATTCAGAAGCACGCCAACGTAATTTAACATGTGGAATCAACTAATTGTAAAATTAATTGAAGAAATTATATTCATAACTGTAAATGAAAATATTTCATTAACAAAATTTTATTATAGTAAAATATCGGGATAAATACAACTTAAACTGTATACATCAAATAATTATATATTTTTTCTTTTTATTTATATGATTTTATTTTATTGCAGAAATTTAAAAGAACGTATAAAATAAAAATAAAAATAGAACAGGATAGGAGTAATTTAAATCTAAGCGAATTTAAATCAAATAATACTTTTAATCTACAACTAGAAAGAGTTACAATCTTAATGCCTTTACGATGAGAGAAATTAGCAGGTGAACGTCAAAATTTAGTCAACAGCTTTCGTCGTGCCGGCGAATCGTAAATCGATTAGTCTTACATCACGCGCAGTCTATAATACTATTGCGCAGTATTCAAATGTCAAACAATATCAAAACACCGCAAACTGTAAATACGGTCCGTGAAATTCGCGCAAATGCGTCACCCTCGCTTTACGACGGCAATTAAATTCGATCGGGTGCGCCGCCGGCTCCCGCGTTACGTTATATCGGCGGGATCGTTAGAGGCGCCTTTGACAGACGTACGTACGGTAGACATTTACGATAGCAAAGTATGTTACAGTCTTCCCAGGCCATTCAACCGCTTACCGCCGCGGCGATATTTATCGCTACTTTGAATTGCACCCTCAAAGCTTAAAAAACGTGCGAAAAAGCAGTTGCATAACGGAACCGTCAAGTTTATCATCGCAGCTGTGGCCGCACAGTAATTATCGGCGTACCTATACACTTTCGTTGGTTAATTACGTAGCAAGGTAGAAATATAAAACGAGAACTGATCATGTCGATATTTAGATATGCGTACGTCAATCCTATTTTGGTGCGGAAGTTTGTCCTTGTCGTTTCGTAGAGAAGAATGCAGAGAAAGGCGTGGTGGCAGTATTGTAATAGACTATGCGATTCGATCAAGCACAGCTTAATTAATTTCGATTCGTTATTTCTGCTAATTTAATAACAATAATCGTAAATTTAAATTTTACAAATGAAATTTGTACACAAGATTCTGATATTTTTAATATAAACTTAGCAATATAGATGGGCTACAGAACCAAGCTGGGTGTTAGTGCCAAAAATTGGATTATAAATTAATGTTATTTTTAAAAATTATACAAAGATCAAGATAAGACGCATTTTTTAAAAGAGCATAGCGCATGCTTATCTTGATCTTTGTAGAATCTTTAAAAATAACGTCGATTTATAACACAATTATTGGCACTAACATCCAGCTTGGATTCTATAAGCCCATCTATATTGCTTAGTTCATATTTAAATTTAACAAAGAAACTTCTTTAATGAAGCTAATCTGCATAAAAGGATAACTCAAGTGTAATATTATATAAATTAAATTAAGAAATCAATTTAATTATCAAGTTAATTAGTCATTTATTTAAAAATCAATTATTAACACGAAACCTGCACATACCCTTTAAGCCATCATCATTTTGCCGTCAGAATAAGGCCATCACGAGGCTCGTTTCAGAGAAACATCGTTCATCAAGCCTGCCACCGAATTCGCGTTTTTTTTTCTTTTTTCTTTAACGCCCACAAAGAAATGCAGATGCACCGTGCGTCGGCGACACGGACGGCGATATCAGCATTTCTCTTTTTTAATCGCGCGCATGTGTCCTTGAGTCTCTCGAAAATGATTATCTCCGGACGTTCGACGGGGCCACTCTGAGATCAGGGACGAATGCGGAGTCCTTCTGGCTATCGCCATTCAACATCCATCGTTCGATCGAACCTTTGGAATACCGCGGATGGTTCCGTCCTTCTCACGAGATGCTCACTCTCACTTTCTCTCTCTCTCCGTCTCTCTTTCTGTTCCCTCTGTTCCTCTCCGTCTTTCTCTCCCTCTACCTTTCCAGTCCAACCCCCACCTGTGTATGTGCGTGGAAGCAGAAGAATTACAGCATCCTCCCGCGGACGTATCGCGCTTGGCAATAATCGTCATGGACCGAACATTCTGTCCTCCCCACCAGCCAATCAGGTAAATCCTATAAATGCTCTTGGTCGTCTGCGAACGAAGAAGTCACCTCCCGGGACGCTCGCGCTCTCCCGAGTGAGGTATGTGTTCGTTTTGAAGTGTTTTGGTCATCTTCATCGGTGATCAGCGCAGCGATTTAGCCATGGTAAGTAGCAGTGCATCACGACCCGTGGACGTAAAGTGACGTGAAAGGAAATAGGCATGCAAGGGGATAGGGAGGGTGGTGCGCGCGAAGGGGTTGCGCGTGTCCCTTTTTCCGCCGGGGAGTGTTCTTGAGAAGTGAGACACAGTGAACGAAACCGGTGGAAAGTAGCTGCTACACGAGAATCGAGAAGTTGAACTTTTGCACGATATACCCTTCACCGTTCGTCGATCTTTCATGCCAATGTCCTGAAGTTCTCAGGAATCCTTCTCGTGCGAAACACATCGCGATAATGTTGCATCTCGTGGCGGAAGCGCATTTGGAAAGGCAAAAACAAAAGTGATAATCTCGTTGCCATATTTAAAAAGTGATTGGAATTTATAGAAAAAAAGAAAATATCAATTAAAAGAAAACAAATTTAATGAGAAAATTTACATAATGATAGTGACTCTAGATCTTTACCTGATTTCTTAATTATTATTTAATATTAAATATCTTTTTACATAATTTTTATATATTTAATATTTAATATTTTATTAATTTAATAATAAATGAATTAAATTTAATTTATTATTAATAAAAATTAAATTTATTTAATATTAATATTAATATTAAATAATAATTAAGTTACATATTAAATTCTTTCGATTTTACAAGAAAAAAATCTCAAGACAGCTTGTACTGTTATGTAAGTTTTTTTATGAGTTATTTTGCATGTATTTGGCTTTGGAGTTTCAATTTTGTCGTGCTGCGATAACGTAAAAAGTTGACGGTAGAAAGTATCGAGCTCAGCGAATGCAATGGCAAAGATGCAACGGCGATAATTTATTCTGCATGCATTTTCGTGACAATAGCGAGAACATTCGGTCGCGCCTTCGATTTTCGACTCTTACGAGTATTAACATTCATTATGTGCACTTTCCTTTCTGAAGTAGCATTTTCGTCGGTGAGCCTGTCGTTTGGTATTTACTCATAAACCCAATCTTCTCGCGGGAATTAATAGTGAGATAACCAACTGTTACAGCAGTTGCAAATGTCAAGGGTTATTATTGTTCCTTAACTGTCTTACCAGACTTTTTTTAAATTTTCTTATCACAATAAAATTTCTTTCTATCACAAAAGATATAAGCTACTGAAGTCATTGTGTACAAATGAAAAAAGAATTTAATAATCAGCCAAAAATTATATCTAATAAAATTAAAATATTTTTTAAGAGATTAATCTCTGAGAATTTGAAAAGAGGAAGAAAAATTTATATTAAGTCATAAAAGTGTTAAAATTAAACGTGAAGATATTGCCAAAGTTTTTTCGTTAATTAAAATCTGCTGGTTAAATTATGAATATTCCTCTGTAATTTAAAAGTCTGATCATTAATTAAATCTAATCTATTTACATATTAAGCTACAGTTTACATAAATAATAATTTACTTTTAAAAAATTAATTGGTATATTAATAGATATGTTTCAGAAGAGGAATTTTTGTCTCTCCAGTATATTTTAAATTTACAATTTTAACTATAGAAATTTTGAAATATAATATAATTGAGTAACAAGTTTTATTTAAATGTTTTATTTTTATTAAATACGAAGCTTACATTCTCTTAGAACAATTTTACATAAAATTTCTATACCATTCACTGACTAATCCAGCAACTTGTTCACATTTATTTCTACAAAAATCATTTTAGACTATCATTTTCTCCGTCTACTTCGTGACTGCTAAAAACATTTTAAAATAAGACGTTATTATTAATCTCTTCTGTTGTAAGATATATTAGTCACGAGCTGGCGAATTAATTTCATAGCAATTCTCCATCGATGATGCAGATTCGAGATCACAGTCGAGAGAGAATTTTAGATTTATGTAACATCTATATTTCTTCGAATTCCATTGATCGAATTAGAAATGCCTAATTCTTGCTTAATGGGCAGATTAAAATGGGAACAATTACGTAACAAAGAAAATTTTTGCCCGGTAAAGGTCAATCGCGCAGAAAAAGTTACACGCCATCAAACTGTTCGGTTCGCGTGCCATTAGAGGCCTCGAGAATCTCGTGGCGTAATACAACCGCGTCTTCTGTTCGACATCAAATAAAAGGCACAGTTACGATACTTACACAAGTCTCTCACCGGTTCACGGCCTAGCCTATGCCTTATGCAAATTAGGCGAACTGAATACGGAAGACACTTGGACCGACAGTAGACTTTTGGCGGTCTGAATCGCTTTCATTTGTCGACTCTCACTTTCCTCATTCATCTCTGTGCTTCATCAGAACGCAATACTTCAACATCGCACTCATTATTTATACTACTTAAAAAATAATAATTAAATAATTGAATTAAATTTAATTCAATTGAAATAAATTGAATTAAATCTATTTTAATTGAGATTTTCATTCAAAAATACTTTGGTTTTTTAAAAAAATCTCGTTATAAATAAGTTCAATTTTGTATATGTATATGATGTTGAAATTTCGATTATTTATAATAATATATGTATCATCCGTCCTATGAAATTCCCTTATTAGCTAATTAAATGCTTTCACAGTCACTTAATTAAATATAACCTGAACGTTAACGAGTAGGGTTGACGAAATTCATGCAATAGTTTTGCACCGACACGATGCATAATTGAAATTCTTGCTCAAGTCAACCGGTTAAAGATCAGCGATTAGAGACATACGATTAAAGTTACTTGCACAACTTTTTATATACATACAATTAATTAGTGTCGTCGTTAAGGTAGTCTGTAAACAAATTTTTATCTTGTCATAAAAATCGATGGGATTGATTCGGTGACGAAGTAATTCTACAGTTATATTTATATTTGCGTGATAATTATGAATGAGACGTAGATATCTAATGATCTTACGTTATTGGCAATTCTATGTGCGGTGCAAGAACATCACACGACACTTAACAGTGTTTAATACACGAAATAATGAAAATGTTCAATGGGTAATTCCTAAAACATGCGAGCTTTAGTTAGTAAAAGATTTTTGTATTGTGAGAAATAGTAGGGTCGATACTTTCCGAATGTAATATCACAATGCATTATGCAACGTTATAATTAAATAAATGTATCTTTTAGTTTATCAGAATATTAATTAAATGTAGAAATATAAATAGAAAATTAAATTATTATAGTTACAATTATAAAAGAATACGTTTAAGTTTATAATATTTATTATTGATTCGCATAACGCAATTTAAAGAAATTAAATCCGATGCATTGTATGTAACTAAAGAATCGTGGAAAATAAATAATAGCAAGGTTTTATGTACAAAATATATATTTCTAATTCTACAATTAATTGATTATGGCATGGTTAATTGTTCATCTTATAACGCAACCGTAACTTTCACTGATTTATCCGCCGCTTGACTGAATGTCAATGACTGCATATCGTTAGTGATCCGCAAAAATCGTAATTATTGCCGAAGCATGTGCTTATTACGCAAACAGATCTTTCACCGTCAAATTTTTTTCTAAAACTCCAGTTTATCGTTAGTCGACAGAATGATGAATTATCCTGTCGACGATCCGTCACATCCGAGAATCGTCGAAAAGGAATTCAATTTGGTATCTTCGCGTTTTGCTCTATCGTTACGATTGCTGTAAAACAATTTTTTCGATAGCTAAATCATTAGAATTGGCATATGTCACTAACAACGCAAAGAATGAGCATGTTAACATTTTATGTTTTTTTTAATTTTTAACTATTTTGAGAGTAAGCTCCTTGAAAATGAATTACCCTCATAGAAGCATTAAACATTATAATAAAATTTACAATTAGTGTCACTTAACAGAAATGATTTATTATGTAATTAAATTAGGTAGTAAATTTTTGTAGCATTTATAATATCGATAATGTTACAGATAACTGCGTTGAGTCAATATCAGTTCATATAGATTGTGAAAGCGATCATTTTAGTGATCAAATTGATGATAATCGTCAAAAGAATTAATTAAATCCTTGGAATTCCAACGAATCATGATAATTTCGAAATTAATTTGACGCAGTCATATTTATAGCTCATCGTCACATCGTATCTCGACAGTATTAAGTAACGTGTTAACATAGAAATGCCGGCATGTTATTCGATAACTCGCCAACTAAAGAGAACTCTTGATGTCATTCTGCCGTTTCGGCGGCGATCTCCCAAAAATAAACATGCCTTTATAATGTTTTGCTATTCGTTTAACATAAATGCGTATGTTCATCCAAATACGGTTTGCATTTCGAAAATCTCGCAGTATATCAATCAAATAGAAAACTCGAGCTTCATCGTTCCGCTGTTGTCAAAGGAAATTAATGAAATCTAATTTGACGAAACCTACAGTACTATCATTAAGTGAGGATTATTGGAATTTATTTAATTCCAGACAGTATTTTAAAAAATGCCATTAAAAATCTTCTTTGATACTGCCAGGACTTTGAAAAAATTCATATTTTTTAAATTTTAAGAAATTTGGATAAGTTCTGCAATGAAAATTTTTGATATTAAAAAGATATTTAAAAATTTTTGAAATATATTAACATCTAAAGTAGAATTTATTTCTGAAATTTCATAATATAAGTGATATAATATGTATAACGTGAATTATATGCTACATACGCATTTATCATAAAACGCATAAAAAAATGTTCTAAGCCTAAGAATATTATTAAAATTATTATATTTGTAATACAAGAATGTCGCATTACAAGAAAGGCAGTTTCGTAATTTCATATTTTAAGACTCAATATTTCAGAAACATTTGCATTACTCAAGAATGTTTTTCAAGACAAAATTTTCTCATGTTTATTATAATTCTCTCACAGTCATATACATCTTTCCACGTGAAATTTTTATTGTTCGTAAAGTGTGCTTTTAAAGTTAAAGTTCAACCACTTAGTGGAAAGATGATCGAAACAGCCAGGCGAAAGTCGATGATAACTTCTTATCGATACGTCATAGCAAATAACTTTTAATTTTATTTTTTATTTTTGCTACACTTAATTTAATTTACGATCATAGATATTAATCATAGATTTATTAATTTCATCTATAAAACCAATATAGAAATTCGTTCAAGAAAGTAATTCCAATATCTTGTAAAGTCTTTAAATATACATTTTTTTATAATGACGATTAATTAAAAAATTATAGGAATATAATGGAGTTTAAGCTATCTTGATTTTAATTTAAAAAAACTTTCAAACTATCTCAACACGCGATATAATATCTTCATTTGAAATACTGTTTATGATCCTTTGTTATGAAAGAAATGCAAAGCAGCGTTACGCGATATAGAAAGCGATTCAGAGCATCTCAGAAGCCATCGTTAATGATCCACGACTACTATCTATCTATCAATATCAAACAGTCATTCGTCAACTCGAATAGGAGATTGGAATTTTTGCAGCAGGATGCGCTTCACACGTGACTCGCACGTTCACGTTCGTACGACGTAACGCTGACATAAATACGGAGCGCCGACGTTTATTTGCATTTATCGAGCACCGTCCTCATCTCCCGTATTCGCGCCGAACTGCAAGCCAGGCGGCCAGACGACATCAACGATGCCGTTCATTGTGGTATTTCGATTGCGCAATAACGGGTCGCCGCGGGACCAAATTGGTCAGTAAATTTCAAGATGAGCCCACGTCCTTTCGTAATAACGATAAATACCCGGCTGTCCTTTTTCTTCCCCCACCTGTGCTGCCCCATCGTTTTTCTCCTCGCGAGCCGGACAGGACCGATCTTGCGAGGTCAACCGCCGGTCCGCTTGCGTAATGCAATTATAATGCGGCCCATCATCGTGCGCGGCGAACCTCTGCCTTTTGGCAGCAGCGAGAAATTCGCCGCGACACGAGTTTGGATTCCTTTTAATTATACATATGTGCCAAGACATCCTACGTTTGTAAAATATGGACTCGTCACTATATTTTCTTACCGTCGCCTAGATGATTATTCAAGAGAACACTTAAAAAAATGCCACCGACGTTGCTTCGATAAATTCGAACGATTAAGAAATAAAAATACTTTTCTCTAATTGTAAGTGCTACAAAGCGTTGTCTTAAGTGTGCTTTTAATTCTGATTTAATTTTGATTTAATCTACATTTTTACAGCGCAATCTTATTGTATTCTGCGATCTAAATCCTCACGTTAAATGTAACTCGTAGTTTTTATTACAATACCATCGCAGCATGAAGCAGTGTAATTGCTTACATACCGTTACGCCTAATACGAGGAGGAAAGTGGTACTTTTTACGATACGTCCGCGGCGAACGGATGAGTTACTGCAAGTTTCTTACTATGTAACACGCGATCGGTTGAACGCACGTGGAAATGTCATGGGGTTGAAAAGCAAAGGCACGAGTTTTCCGTTCGCACGTACCGATATACGGCTTGGAAGGTACGGGCTCTGTCATGTTAAGCAGTGAAAACAGCGTACTACACTGCCGGGACTTTTGTCGGCGTTCGACAATAGCTCGTCAGTCTTTCCGAGCCGCGTTGTTTCTTTCACGACGGGGACGTGACATTGTATGCAGAAAGTAATTACGAGTCACAGGTGCAATAAAACGTCGGTAATTACAGAAGTTTTTATACTTTTCATAGATAATTGCAATCGCGATGCATAGTAATTAATTAATATTGACTAGTTACTAATGAACAAATAATTAATAATGACTAATGCAAGATGTTATCTTAAACCGTTTATTACTTACATTTTTTGTATAATAAGCATGTGTAATTAAAATATTTGGTAAATTGTAAACTGCTAACGAATTAACGAAATCACATTGTCCTAATTAAAAAAGAGTGTCGTACTTTTTGAGAAAGAAATTAATTAAATCAAATTGCAAATTGCAAATCTGTAATGCTAAATTAGAATCAATAAATAAAAATCGTAACAAAATTTTTATATGTTTAAATAAAAAAATTAAAGACCGAAACTTTTATAATTCACATATTGTGTAATATTTTCGTAGATAAATGTTTCTTCATCACATTCTGCATACCACAGCATTCAGCGCCGTGATTTTTACTTCATTTCGAGATATGACACAATCAGTGAAGATTACGCTAATCGATACGAGCATTTATCATCGTTGAGCGAGATAATTGGAAAGCACCTGTCCCGAAGGCTTTAATCGCATTTTGTTAGTGCTAGTAAGACGTAACTCGCCGGCGACTCGAATTATGCAAGAAACTATATTTGCACCTTATAAGGTTGACCCGGCTGTGCACGCTCACCCATTGAACGCACACGCGCCCCACGCTGATTAAGCCTGTTTTGCTAAGAGTGCTCCGCCGCGTTAACGCCGAACCCGACAAATTGCTTTCTCCACGGTTAACGTCCACCGAGGCGCGAGTCTGGGTGTCGCTCGCGAATTATGGCACCTGCTTTTTTTCTTTCAAGGATGCGCGTTACGCGGAGAATCGCGTCTTGCGAAAGAAAGTTCTCCCCCGAACCTCACGTTGCTCCGAATGCCTGTCGCATGGAATGTATTTGTTTACGTAGAAATTAAACACACTTAAGCAAGAAAAAAAATATATATATATATATTAATTAGACACACATATATATATATTTCTTGCTTACGTGTGTCTAATTTCTACGTAAACGAATATCAAATGGCATATTAATGTTGCCAGAATTTTTTACTACACGTTAAACATTTGTTACATTACCTGCTTTCGTAATGTATGCTGTAATGGACGAATATTAATGATACAGCTTCGGGAACCATCTGTTACAAATGGCCACATAATCAGAAGATGACGAACCATTAACATTGTTGAGTTTCCTTACCGCACGTTTTTCACAATTAATATTCAATCAGTGAGTAACGCGATTATATTATATGGGCAATATTGATTCAATAATCCGCTGTTACAAAACGTGTAATGTGACTACTGGTTAGACATTACCAGACCTTTTTATTGCCATACATTCCTCGCGTGAACATCATTCGGAATACTGATTTGATAATCCCAATGCTACCTCTTTAGCCATTAACGATTTTTTAATCCTTGACATTTATTTAACAGGAAAGGTTACATGATTTGCATAAATCCGGTACAAGCATTTTGTACAAAACATTACTGACACCAGAATCCTTGTTTATGAAAGAAACATTATCAAGTACTTATGTTCGGATAAGATTTGATTGAAATTTCGTATAAATTTTCCAAGCTTTAAATTACCTTCGACATTTACAGAAAGTAATGCCTTTTATTAACTGATTATTATATCAGTTGAAAATTTAATACTTCAGCATTATGTAGAAAGTCTTTAATTACATCTTGCTTTTAATTGCTATAATAAAATCTACTTTTATATATGTACGTAGATGCACAGCGCCTGCAACGCTTTCTGGAGGGCCTCTTCATTTACCCGCGCAATTTTCTCGGAAAGGTCTGCACGAGAAAGAAATTCTATACCTTCGTTGATTATCTCGCGATTTGATCGATTCTCTTCCGTGTGTCCATTAGCGACAGTCGCGTGATTAGAAATTTCAACGCTCGATTGCGTTGCGCAAGACATTTTGCACCTTACACGAGCCGTACGAGTTGACCCAATGAGAAAAAGGCCATCGAGGTCCATGTCGCTTATCGGCCAGCATCTCGCGGACTCTCGCTTTCTCCAAATGTAAATGAAGTGTCTAAGGCTGCTACTCTGTGAGAGTGATCGATTGTTTACTTAATCGGTACGGACCTTCGCACAGAGCTGAACAAACAGAATAGCGCACTGTCGAGTGTCCGCGTAGTTATTATGCTCTAATAATTGCCCTACTTATCGCGCGCGGCGAGATAACCGTTTGCGATAAAATAACGCGCTCGTGTACTCGTAACAAAGTTTCGAAATTAACTTTTTCACGTTCTATTGCATTGCATTTTAAATTTACATGATCGCTCGAGACTCTTGAGAAAGCGCAGCCTCCTCTTTCTTGAAATCTTTTGAGCATCCTACAGTCGCAAGAATAGGATGATTACTCATGTCACCGGTAAATGGTTTGCAAATAAATCTTGTCATAAATTCCATCAAAGACAACTTCTGGCACTCGGCAGGGAAACGGTCTACACCGTGCAAATCAGGGTCCTGTCTTTTCCACGAAATAATATGCCGCTCGAGGTTGCAAAGCGCTTTGCAAGAGAATGCTGCGCGCAAATCCTTTTACATAACTGCGATCCGCGTAATTTTCTGAGAGACATGAGCCAACTTATGTCGTTCTCGATAAGACTAGTATTGTTATTATTGAATACTTCCTACACAGAATATTTTTATTTACATAATAACAATTCGATGTCCCCTGGATTAACCTTAATAAAGTTTTTGTCACGATACGAATTCATGATTAGTCATTAAAATTGTTTTAAATAACATTGTTCTAAAGAACAAATGAATAATTGAATAAGGAACTAAATGAAAATACGAACAAAATAAATTCGAAATTAAGTACATTTAAAATTAACAAATATATATGAAACAAATTTCATAAATTGCAGACTAGTTTCACAAAATTGTTTTAAATATAATACAAAATAAAATAAAGCAATCTCTCTCTCTCTCTCTTTCAGTTTAAACAAAAAGTCAATCTTATAAGTGCACACTTGGTTCAATAGGACTTTGAAATTTTTTAATGATAATTTTGCAAAAACAGCGAAAATTTCTTCGGGATCATAAGTTGCCATTGACTCATCCGAGATGACTGTTAAGTTCTTATGATTATTATGTCGCCTCAAGCAAGAGAGAACTCCCTGTTGTTAGCACAATAGGGTTCCTGCAATGACACGTTACGAGAGGAACTTGTCTAAAGCAAATATGGAAAAGGCCAAAGGTGGGACAGCTATAGTGACGAGTTAATGGATCGTAATCAATCGACTTAGATGCCAAAGATATCATCAGAGAAATACAAAAATTATCTAATAGGTATATTGTTTCTTGTAATACCAATCGTCGATTTAACAATGTATTGTAATAAGCTTCCTTGTGAATTGTAAAAGTTTAGCTCACGTATTTCCAAACTATTTACAATAAACGTTAATTTAAATTAATTATTTTGTTATTTTTGATTAATTTTTGTTTTCGAATAAGTATTATGAATTTAATACATTTTTATTTTATATTTTTTATATTTTTATATCCTTATGTACCAGTCTCATATATTATTATATTTCTAAAAAATTTAAGACTATATGTTATTTATAATTCTTACACTTCTTTATAATAATTTTATTACACATATCGTATTATAAATATGATGTGATACATGATGTTACTATCGTATGTTTAACGCTGACAAATGACATTACTATTCCATTAGAACAATTCTAATTGCACTGTAACTGATGAAAATCAATATTAAATTTAAGTTCCTGAATATATTTTTATTTTACTTTATTATTTTAATTATTTAATTTTAAAATATTAAAATATTTAAAAATTCATTTTAATTTAGACAAAATTAATTTAAATTAGACAATCTTTATAGCCCAGAAGTAAGAATATTAATTTGGAGTCATTTTCATTTAATGAAAAAATTAGAATATTGAAAACGTTAAATTTAATTTTAGATTTCATTAAAGAATTAATGTTTATCATCGATAAAATATAAACTTTAATTTAAAAAATTTACATTATATTGCTAATTTTAGGACATATAGTCACTTTTGCCATAATCTTATAATATCTGTATCGCTTATTTGATCGACTCTAGCACTTCTACATCAGAAACCTTTCACACACTAGCAAGATATAAGATCGGGAGAGGCTATCTTTTTCCCGTTGTGCACGCGCATCCTTCCATATAAATTATAAAGCTAAAGGTCACTAGACGCGCTTCTTCGGGACAGAATCATCATTCGTAGAACACAGATGCCATCGTACAAACGTTATGGAGATTTAATTCGTAAGTTAGAAGTGCCAATTGAATCCGATGCCCTTGAATCCTGCAATTAGACCGCGATGCATCTGCTTGCATATTCAAAAAATCTTGTCATACTCAAGAAACTATATTGAAAAAACAATTACAGTGTATTGTTGGAACATTTTAATATAACAGAACTTAAATATAAAACATATACTATAAATATGAAATAATTAAAATTAATCAAACAAAAAAAGATTAAATAATACCGGTAGTACATAATAAACATTTAATGCTGTTAATTAAATATCAAATCAAATTCAATTAATTTGTTAATCAATTAATCAAATATCAAATCAATTAAATATCAAATAATAAATCTATTTTATACACACAAATATATATATACTATATAATTTATAAATTTTATAATAGATAATGCTTAAAATGAAACACGTGCTCTGCCGTAAATATTTTTACACATTAAGGAAACATTTTGCATAGTTACTGTAAATGGCACTGTTTGCATCGTCGAACGTTAATCAATGAAAAGACGATACACCATATTCTACGCTCGCAAACCTTTCACGATCATCATCGTCATAATACATAGCGCCTCGTAGATGCATTATGTAAGATCACCGTGGGCGAAGCGTGAGATTATCCCACGAAGATGATATCTAATCTATTACGATTGCATACGTGAGTGTTTGACTAATTATTGCGAGAAAGGATTAATAAAATGATTTTTATTGATCCTTTCAATTGGCAATCCTTGACGCAATAATTATCTAGAAAGCTTCGATACAAAAAGTATTTGATAATTACTGTTAATCTATTATACACACAAACATAATCAAATTAGCTTATATTATTTGGAATTGTGAAAATTTAACGAAAACTATGTTGCAGTGGAAGCTGCTGTGGGCGGCCGTACTGGTGGCCGTGGTCTCCACGTGTCATGCAGATGCAAACCATGAGAGAAGCAAACGTGCGATAGAGAACAGCCCACAGTCCCAGGGTTACATTTATGAGCGACCATCTAAGCCTTTCACTTTACCCCCTCAGTAAGTAATTTAAAATCTTAAAATCTTAATGCTCCTATAATACTATCAGCTTAATTAAATTTTCAAAAAAGCTTTATTTATTTTTTATTTATTTGTATTCTAACAATATTTAAGTAATAATAAATAATAATTTCTTATCAAATACATAAATAATATATTATAAATTATGATTACGTCGATAGAGAGACACGGACAAGCGTGTTAGTAATGTTGAGATCAACGACGGTGACATTCCCACTGTACACGTATATATACATTTTAGAACACCACCACCGAGAGCTCCACCACCGTATGTTCCGCCGCCGATAACTCCACCACCGAGAACGCCACCACCGTATGTTCCGCCGCCACAAACTCCTCCACCGAGAACGCCACCACCGTATGTTCCGCCGCCACAAACTCCACCACCGAGAACGCCACCACCGTATGTTCCGCCGCCACAAACTCCTCCACCGAGAACGCCACCACCGTATGTTCCGCCGCCACAAACTCCACCACCGAGAACGCCACCACCGTATGTTCCGCCGCCACTAACTCCTCCACCAAGAACGCCACCACCGTATGTTCCACCGCCACCAACTCCACCACCGAGAACGCCACCACCGTATGTTCCGCCGCCACCAACTCCTCCACCGAGAACGCCACCACCGTATGTTCCGCCGCCACAAACTCCTCCGCCGAGAACGCCACCACCAAGGACACCACCCCCTTCAGATGGTGGATACGTATACACTTCTCCGAAGGTTCCATTTCCAACACCACCTAGAACCCCACCACCGCCACCAAGAACCCCGCCACCGCCACCGAGAACGACAGTGACATTTCCACCGTATACTTACACAGTTCCTACGATAAGAACACCGCCACCGACACCACCACCGCCACCAAGAACACCACCACCACCGCCACCACCACCACCGAGAACTCCACGACCACCAATAAGAACGCCGCCACCACCACCAAGGACACCGCCCACGGAAGGATATACATATACTTCTCCAAAGATTCCATTCCCGATACCATCCAGACCAACGCCACCGCCACCACTGCCGCCTAAAACACCACCACCATATATTCCGCCACCACAAACTCCTCCACCATACACACCGCGACCATACACACCACCCCCACCAACTCCTCCACCGAGAACGCCGCCACCGTATGTTCCGCCGCCACAAACTCCTCCACCGAGAACGCCGCCACCGTATATTCCACCCCCGCAAACTCCTCCACCGAGAACGCCGCCACCATATACACCGCGACCATACACACCGCCCCCACAAACTCCTCCACCGAGAACGCCACCACCGTACATCCCACCCCCACAAACTCCTCCACCGAGAACGCCACCACCGTATATCCCACCTTCACAAACTCCTCCACCGAGAACGCCGCCACCATACACACCGCGACCATACACACCGCCCCCACAAACTCCTCCACCGAGGACACCGCCACCGTACGTTCCGCCCCCACAAACTCCTCCGCCAAGAACGCCGCCACCGTATATTCCGCCTCCACAAACTCCTCCACCGAGAACGCCGCCACCATACACACCGCGACCATACACACCGCCTCCACCAACTCCTCCATCGAGAACACCGCCACCATACACGCCGCCCCCACAAACTCCACCACCGAGAACGCCGCCACCATACACACCTCCCCCAAGAACGCCACCACCAAGGACCCCACCTCCTTCACTTCCACCTAAAACTGCACCTTCTTATCTGCCGCCACATACAACTAGACCTAGTCTCATCCTAACTCCAAGGACTAGACCTTCTTTCCCACTTGTAACTCCAAGAACAACAACAGAAGGATATTATGAAGCTGGAGCTGGAACATTTGAGAGTGGAATTGGAACGTTTCCAAAAACCTCCACTCCAAGAATTACTACACAATATGTTACGCGACCTCCCACTCGACCTACCGCGCGAGTCACTCAGCCAGCTACTTACCTTCCGCCTTATTCACCAACCCAAACTATACGTACGACTCCGTCCACGATTAGATATACTCCAACCACGACTAGATACTCTCCAACCACGACTAGATACACGCCAACGACAACTAGATATTCTCCAACCACGACTAGATACAGTCCAACCACGACCAGATACACTCCAACCACGACAAGGTATACACCAACCACTACAAGATATGTTCCAACTACAAGAACGACTAGCATATATACTCCATCAACACCGGGCTATTTGCCTCCCAAGTCTCCAACCCCGACTAGATATACACCAACCACGACCAGATACACTCCAAGCACGATCAGATACACTCCAACTAGATATAGTCCAACCACAACCAGATATACGCCTACCACTACAAGGTATACTCCAACTATAACAACTAAGATATATACCCCGTCCACACCAGGCTACACCAGAACCACTACACCGTTCCCCATATATTCTCCAACGACCTATCAGCCTTCTTCAGAATTGCCACAAACCCGACCACCACCGTATCTTCCGCCATCAACTCCGAGGCCAGTATACCCAACCGTGACGGCGCCGCCGCCACCCCCGCCCATTTACAGCATCACACCCAGTACGCCGACTTTGCCGCCGCCAACCGGAAGACCGGCACCACCTCCAACCCTGCCGCCCACGACACCCAGGCCAACCCTAGGATACAATTACCCGATTCCCGACATCCCGTTTGAAACTCGCAAACGATGAGAGCCGCTGATGCGGGTGACTTGCAACGCGTTACCTATCGACAAAATCTTGAATATTAGTATGCGTATTATTAATATTAGCAAAGATTATTGTTTAATGGCCGAAGGTAACGCTGAATCGTTCACCGGACATTTAGAGAGTATCGCCTTTTTTATATATCGATCGTTTTCATCACAGTGTACTTCCAGATAAGGATATAGTCGATATCAACCGGTATCTTTTACATGTGTGTAACGAATGCGGAAAAGAAAATAAAAATTTTTAGAAAAATCCTACCCCTATATATCTTTTCATCTTAACGTAAAATGTGTGTTTCAGTCGAACGAAATGAGTTTCAGACGTTACGTATGCTATATTGTTATAAAATTCAGGAATTGTATTAACGTGTGAAGAAACGTGTAAAGAATTGCATTAATTAGTGGGAAACATGTTCATACATTTGAAAGCGCAATTAACAATATATGTAAGCGCGTCTAAACTGTAACTATACAATTTTATTTTATCTATTTTAATATAAATTAACAAAATTAACGCCAATTGAAAAATACGTTTAATTAAAAATACTTTTGTTGTAGATAAATTCTAAACACTTGACACGTGAGATTATTATTGTCAATCGACGTTTATTACAGACTCCCTCATGATAATCAAAGGAAAATATTAATTTTTATTTTTATTTATAGCTCGCAGCGACTTACACTAGATTTATATAGATTTCTATAAATACCTACTCTGTGTAACTCGACGTGTTAAAATTCAAAGGTCCTCGCTGCAAAAACGTTTATTGTAGATATATTTTAAACACTTAACATATGAGATTATTAATACTATTGTCAATCGACGTTTATTACAGACTCCCTCAGTGATAATCACTTTTCTTTTAAGTTATACTATTTTAATAAGTAAATTTTTCTTTCAAAAGACAAATATTAATTTATTTTATTTTATTAATTTTATTTTTATTTATAGCTCGCAGCGACTTACAGTAGATTTATATAGATTTCTATAAATATCTACTTTGTGTAACTCGACGTGTTAAAACTCAAAGGTCCTCGCTGCAAAAACGTTTGACCGCTTTCTATTATTCTTGACATCTACATGTAGACACGTGTGACAGAAGTGCACATCACGAGCAAGAAATTGCGGTGTCGCTTTGGCGAACGAGCGGACGAAAATGGAGCGTTAGAAGCGTATTTAGCAGGTCAAGCAGCGGAACGGTGAGAGATTTTCCTCGCATGTCGTACGCGCTCGGTGGCACTCGAGTCTGGCATCGAAGTAAGTAGCCCATAACCACCTGCCTTGTAGTTACCATAACGAGCCTCCCCCACGAACAAAGGAAATCTCCACGGCGCTGATAGAATCGCCAGTGAAAACTGCATGCCGAGAAATGTGCGTTAGTTGAGTGGGAAGCGGCGAAAGAGCAACGTCGCGTGCTCCATATAGACCCGAAATAGCGGCTATTCCACCGGGCTAAAACCCTCCTTTCGCTTGTCAAAATAACCGTTGCCGAAGAACACCTGTTGATCGTTCGTGATTTACATCTGACGACAATGGCGAGGTGAAATGTATTGACAGATCGAGGCATGTCAACGGTAAGCTGATTAATTAAGGACGATCAGTATCGTCAATGTGTAATCGTAAAGGATACCAGTCGCCAGACCTCTCGGAAGGCGATGCTTGAAACCGGCAGGAGGTCCGCCATAAGTACATCCGAGCTAGGGCTTTATTCCGACCGCGGTGATCGATATAGCAGGAGTCGTTACAGTCTAATCGTCAGAAAATTTGCGATCGGAGTTATGGTGGTCGTAACGGTGATACTGGTAAGTAATTAGGAGCAGAATTGCAGTCATTATTAATTATTTGTTACATTCGTCGTTGGGAAATATTTCAGGGCACGGTTGAAGATTATAACTGAAATTCATAACTGAAGTTCATATGTCAATATGCAAAAAAAATTAAAAAAGCATAGTAACTAATTTTAATTAAGAGTGCCATAGTTTCACAATAAATAATTTGAATTGAAATATTTAATTAGATATTTTTTTATATATTCTAACATCTTTTTCTTCATGATGTATGGATTCCTCTTGATTATATTTGTCATAGCATAACAATATCTGTACTGTATTATAAATTCAGAATCAAAAATATAGAAGAATATTACAATTGAACAAATATGAATATGATACAATTGAATAAAAATAATAAAGCGAGGTGTGTGTGTGCTTATATGTAGTTTGATTGTCCATCTTTGTGTGCGTCTTACAATCAATTGTCGCTACAATGACTTCGCCACATGTTCCATATCGTACAATTTCTATCGGACAATAACCTTGCGCGACAAAACGTCTGCGACGCATCCTATTTCGCACGATTTTGTTAAACGCGCCTCCGAGATATGATAATTAAACGGAGTTTTTCGCGAGGTTTCTTCCACGCGTGAGGAACAATAGACGTAATTACAATTCGCGCGTTTTCTCCGGTGATTAATGTCGAAGACGCGTGTGGAATTGTAATTTCACCGCGAATCTTCGGGTATCCCTTCCATGCATGGGGAGCCAAGCGAGCGAAGATTTCTGCACGCTTCACATATAGGGCGTTAACTGTGTTTCGGTACGCATTAACCGTCGTTCGCCAGTTGGAAACGTGGGTTAATTGCATCTTTTGTTGTTTCAGAAGCTGGATAAACATTGTTCGCTGCTCTATAAACTGTTGATTATACAATTTCGCTTTGCTCATTTTCTTTCTGTAAACAAATTGGACATTAACGTTCTATTAAGAATTAACATTATGTGCCGACAGAAAAATTGAAAATAGCGCAATATTCAGTTTATCGAAATCTTAAAAAACGTATTAAATTTTAATTCTCCTCGCAGACATTAAAAACTATAACTTTATTAATATCTTTGTACACTGAAAGACAGTTCTAGTTAAAAACGGAAAAATCTTTTGGAAAAATCTTGTAGGATTGATCAAATATTTTGGATATTATAATAGAAATTCTGTTCATTACAAGTTATAAAGTATTGAGTTCTATTATTAACCAGAATTTCTATTACAATAACCAGAATTCTTTTTCAGTGTATTATTAATATCATAATGTTCTGTTTGAAAACTTTTTATTTGTTTATTGTCAAATGCTACTTAAATATTCGAATTTTAATAGTTTAATGTCATTGTAGGTGGCGATATTTATGTACGACTTTACATCCGCCACGTCGGGAAACAGTAAAATCAATCAGGAAACGAAGCACATATACATACTGCAGAATGCTCTCAAGAAATCGCCGCATCTCTCGAAAAAGCCTGCGAACTCCACGAGTCTGTACGAAGCCATGATTAATCGTACGGGCGATCTTTCCATGGAAGATCGTTCAGACGATGAGAACTACGAAAGTCCCATGCAACGTAATGCAACGGGCGATATAATGCCGGTAGAGACACGCATCGCGAAAGCGAGCGAACCCGAGATGAGAGCGCAGAATCTGCACAATTTCAAGCAGCGGAAGAGAGTGCTGAAATCCGTGGAAGATGCCAATGAAAATGAGGAACCCGAGGCCAAGCAGTTGTTCGACAATCACGCGATCGTTTATCGTGTGAGACAGAGGTAAACGACACGTCGCGATTAATCTCCATCAACTGTCTTAGTAGCGATTTCTCCGATCGTCATCCGTTAAACTAAACGAAAATGTTATGAACCGAAATTTTTTTTTATTTGAGCAACGAGCGACGATTTGTAAACGTCGATTTCACGCGACTTTACAGTCTTCGCGCGATGCAACGCGGAAGAATCGACACGTTCCCGTACAAACGGCGATATTAAGACGATTCAATTCTCTCATCAATAATGCCGAAAATATCGTAAATATCATTAACATCTTTTTTTACGATGTACAAGAAATACTTTCTATGTTAGGTAACATTGCGGGCGCTAAGCTGATTCTATACAAATTGCATATTGCATAGTATCGCGCCGACGTCGTTCATCACGGCTTTCATTGTGCGACGTAGAGAGAGAGAGCCGATCTTAATGATATTGCAAAAATTTACATAACGTATCGGGCGACTTTTGCGCGCCGGCCGGATCGACACGGTGACTCTTCATCAATTTGGCAGGCACAAGTACCCGGACATGGACGAGGACGGGGGCACGGAGGAGCACGCGGGAGAACGACCTACGCCGTTTCGCTGGGAATTCAAGACACCGTATCCTACGTCGTTCAAACGGCCGAGATACCCGCAGCTGACGCAATACCGATACCCGCACTCGTCCAGGAGCATCCAGGACATCATTAAGTATCTGACAAACAACGCTGACATGCCGAATCGCGGCATCAAGTTCTCCGGCGTCTACATGAATCCGAAGAAGTACGATCTGGTCTCCGACATGGGGGAGATGATGTCCAGTAGCGACAAATCCGAGGAAAACGAGACACCGCCCTATCCGATGAAACCGGGCTCGTACAGTAACGATCCCTTTTATCAATACAAACCGAAACACCCGGCGGACGTTAATCTCTTAGCCACGTCTAACGTGAGGTTTGTAACCAAACGAAATTATTATATGCTTTAATCTAAAAAATATTATTAAGTCGCATTGTAGAGAAGATAAAAAATTAAACAAGTTGATAGAATTATTTTTTATTTTATAATTAAAGATTTTCTGAATATAATGAAATAAAATAATTAAAATCTCTTTTAGAGCAGAGATGGTTGCTCTCATTTTAATAACAAAATAATACTTCCTATAAACGTTTCGGTAGATTGGTTTCGGCCATCTTCAGTGTATAAAATTCATCACTTACATATTTTCACAGAAAAAGTATTCATAATAACGTGTCCGCATTACAATTGTTGTTGTTTACAGCAACAATTTGTATCTTATAAAGTGGGCTAAGTAAAAATAATCAAAGATATTAGAGTCAATAATTATAATTGTCAATCAATAAAAGTTATAACAAAGGAAATTAACATTTTGTGAAACGTTGTATGAGTAGAAATATTTTCTATTTGATGACTAAATCATTACATTATCGAGTCACAAATTAATTAATAATTAATATACCTACAATTTATTTGAAGTACTAATCAAATCGTTCTCTTTAAGATTTTCTCCGACTGGGATACATCGATACAGCCATTATTATGACCCCATATATTCCCGACCTTTAGTCAGTTACAACAAACCGATCGAACCGCAATACGAAAGCGTCGGTGCCTACTCGACGAACACCATAACGAAGAACCGGAAACCAAAGCCGTTCAGCGTAATGCTCGATATATATCCTATTACTGATATCATGGAGCAGAATAAGAAAACGACGTGGCCTAGGCCGCAAGGCTCCACGGACGATTACGATCACAGAAGGCCCGTTCAATATCGTGGACCAAAATATTATTCGCCATCTCCGCCAATACCCATTATAGCTGTACCTAGTCCTACGCCGATATCAGAAGAAGAGGAGGAGAGACAGCAAATGATATTTCATCTAAACTTGTACCCTCGGAAAAAGAAGCTCAATAGGTGTAGTTTTTAATAACTTATCGTTAATTACTTTCTTTCTTATTATTTTATCAATCAAATCTGCTCTGAAAAATTAAATTTAAAATTTGTCTTATCGTTATAACTTAATAATTGCTTCGCGTTTATATTTATTGGGAAAAATTGAAAACTTTCGATGCCTCTGTTATCAAGAATTTAATTTAATTTTTAATTTAATATAATTTTAATTTGATTTCTAGAAGTGACATCATACACAGATCGGAATTGATGGAACCCGAAGAGCGGCAGGAATTTGCGAAGAAGATAATGTCTCCCTTGGAATCGATCACCAAACATTTGACGGATCATTCCGCGATCGAGGAGGCAAAGTTCGATGAAAATCAAAATTCAGAGGCAACGAGTCTTCCGCTAACGCGATATCATGAGATGAGTTTGGACGATAAGAACGATAAGGAGGGAGATCTTCTATTGGATAATGGTTCAGAAATCTATTCGGATCTTAACAGCGATGGTGCCGTAGGAGCTGTAGTGCCTCCCAATCATAAATTAAGCGTCGACGAGGATTATGCCAGCACGGAGAAATATGAAAATAATGCGCAAAAAATAATCATGACTACGGAGAAGGATTGCGCGAATTGCAACAACACGACGATAATCGATAGCCCGAAGGCTAACACGAATAAAAGCGATCTTTCGAAGGATATCGATATCGAAGGATCCCAACGTTTTAGCCTCTTGCGCTGAGATTGAGTTAAAAATATAATTATTGGAGACGTGATTCGTGATTTGAAGAAAGATTATCTTAAATTATCAAGTATCTTTTGATAATCCTCGAGACATTTTAATGTTACGTAAAAGGTTTCACGTCACTATTATTTGAATCATCGAAAATATCTTTATGTGCAATGCAATTGTATTTTGTTATTGTATTTTGTTTTGACGAAATATATTTTTGTAGTTCTGCTATTGTGTTTTAATTAACTTTTAATATAACTTCTTCACAAGGATTTATTTTAGAACATTGAAAATGTTATGTTATTATTAATTTAGAGAAAATATTGCCGAATGAGAAGGCAATCATTAACTTTTACAAGAATATAGAGAATAGAGAGTTTAACTAGATTCAGTAATTACACAACAAACTTTTATTAATTATCGGCGCAGGAAGTAATTTGTTCCTGTTACAATAATATGTTAAGCATTTTTAGAGAAAAGAATGCCGTCAATGTACTTTTTCACAGATAAATATTTCAATACTGTTCTGCTCGAATCCAGCTCGGCTCGCTACCTCGCCTTGACATTTTCGTCAAAGGCATTCGGAAATCTCTCGTGATCTTCAGCGAGAGCGGACGGGAGATATTCGTCGCTTAATAAAAGATTGCTTCATAGGCCACTACGATGTTGGATATAAAGCACGTTTACAAGATGAAATTATCAAAACAACTAGAAAGGTTTAATTCTTAATATCCAATAATAGAGAAGAGAGAAATTACTTTGTATATAAATTCCACAGTATTAGAGTAAATTTTGAAGAGATGTTAATTAATTTATAGTAATGATGCCTGGATATAGGTAAATTTATTCACTTAATTCTTTAATTTAACTTATAATATCGGTTTTTAAGCGGAATAAATTTTCGAGAATGTAAATGTATTTTTATCATTTTCAACAATCTAATGACTAATAGGTATTCATTATAGTCTTCTTCTATTAAAACATAGAAATAAGAATTAAAACTGAATTATACAAATTTGAAAATGTATTGTCTATAAAATGTACAACTTTATTTTGTCTTACATTATATTACAACAGAGAGAACGCACTTGAAGCTTCTTAACAATATTACAAGCATAGTATAAGTAAAATATACAACTTTAAATTCGTCTAGAGTCTACAGTTGTACATTTTACTTATATTGCGCTTGTATACTATTAAACTAAACTTAACGTTATCTAAAGATAACACATCGTCAAATTTTACAAACCATATGTTTCATTACATACGCGTAACTTAAATCATACAATACTTTTTACATTACGAGTATAGCACCATCGTTTTTTTTCCACTCGCTTCATTAATTGCAATTCATAAATTACATGTTGTTAATAATTTTGCAACTTTTGATGCACCTTTCACCATATACCATTTTATTCATTTGAAAAATCTGCTAGAATCATATATATAAAAAAATTGCATTCTAAAAAATTTTAATAAAAAAATCATCGTTTTTAAGAATATTTTTATCAATTTTAAGACGACAAAAATTAATTTCAGAATAAATATTTTACGTGCCATTACAGAATTTGTTTCTGTTTAATAATTAAATAATTTACTATCAATTACATTCAGCCTAAGAAAAAATCAATGCAATTTGTAGAGGCATTCTCTAACATTTCTCCAAATTTCTACGTTCTCGAACCCAGCGTACTCGGATGATAAAGCGTCGTATCGGCGCCCCATTCGTACGGGCCCTCATGTGGACCTAGTGTAACCATCGTGCCAGGACCCAAAGTTGTATGAGATCCAGAACTGACCATAGCTGGCCCGGATGACACGTAACTGAGAGGTGGTCGCGGTTGATCGCGCAAACGCGCGTGTTTTACTTGCCGTTTATATCTGAAAAAAAATATAGCTTGCAATATTTTCGATCTGACGTTTATTAATAAAGAAAAAAATTAATTATTGCTTATATATGATTAATGATTACAGAAAGTATGATAAACAATGTTATATATTTAAGCATTAAAATGTCAATATTAGAAGATTATATCAAATTTAATATTAGAAGAAATTACAATATTAGAAGAAAATACAGATATTAAGAATTAATAAAAATAGAAAACATCACATTATTATCAAAAATAAAATAAAATTTTTATAAAACTTCCATATTTACACAATTTCGCTGCTATCACATATGAAACTATTAACTAATAATGATTGACAGTTACCTGGCGTGCATGCAACACAATGTACAACTGGAGATTATGGTAGCGATTCCGACGAGGACCGCGATAGCCAGGACCCATATCTGCGTCATGGAGGCATCAGCGCGGGCTACCACGGCTGCACAATGCTGCACCTTCTCTACGTGATACGTCCTGTACACCTTCTTCAGTTCTTTATTCCTCGGATCAGTCAGCAACGATCGCATCTCGTCCAGGTCGTAGGACTCCTTGCCGACCATCTGGAAGCACGAACTGGTCGAGGAAAAGTCCAGGGAGTTGTCCTCCTTCGAGTAGAACTGCGTGTCGTAGACGTTGATGCTGATCGGCAGCGAGAGAGCCTGTTGAACCGCTTTTTCGAAATCCTCCAAAGTCTTCCTGACTTCAACCGGTGGCTTCGAGAACACAAACTTCAGCATGTCGCGATCGCGCAACAGGAAGATCCTCACGGTGATGTTGGTCTCGCCTCCCGGCGTCGCCGAGTTGTTCGCCGACACAATCATCTCCATGTAACCGTCCGCGTATCCCGCCATGGAACCCGTTGTCCTGAGCTCGCCGGTGCGCGCATTCAAGGACAACTGCGACGGTATCTCCTTCTGCGACATGGAGGGATCGACCAAAGACGTGAAAGACACCTTGCTCATGTTGTAGTTGATGAGCAACGCATTGGAATCGGCGTCGTAAGCTTCCAAAGTGATTAAGCTGGTGTCGATCGGCACGTTCAGGCGAACCCCCAGAGTCACGTTGTCCTTCTTGAAGCGCGGCTTATTGTCGTCGACGTCCAGGACCTTGATGAGTACCTGCCTCTCCGACGGGTCCTGCCTGTTGTACGGTTTCGGTACTATGTCTGACTTCTTGGAAGAGTATTTGAAACACTTCACGGTGAGTAAGTGCGACTCGGTAGTTTCCCGATCGAGGCGACCGTTCGATTTGATAATCGCGGAATTGTTTTCCAGGCGTTCCACCACGAAGAGCCCGGCTTCGTTCCCGTACACGATTTCATAGCCGATCATTCCGTTCTCATCGATGTCTTCGTCGACCGCTTCGATTATGCCGACTTTGGAACCCACCGGCAGCTCTTCGAGGACGTTTAGCTCAATCGGCGGACTGTCCAGGCTGCGTTTGAAGTGCGGCTTGTGATCGTCGATGTCGCTCACGATCACCTGCAGCACCCTGGTCGCCTGTTGAGGCGGCTCGCCGAGATCCTGCGCTACCAAGATCAACGTATAGCTGTCTTTGGTCTCTCGATCGAGTAACTTCCGCGTGCTGATCAAGCCGGTGTCGCTGTTAATCCTGAAGGCGCTCGCGTCCTTGCCGAAATTACCGTCTTCCAGGAAACGGAAGGTAATTCTGCCATTCGGCAAATTTGGATCGTCGGGATCGGACGCTACCACTTGGAACACGGGACTGCCGACGGTGGAGTTCTCCGCGATATAGGCTACCTCCTCCAATGTCGGCCTGATAAATAGAGGCACACCGTCGTTGCTCACCACATCGCCGATGTACAGGATGAGATTCGTGTCTGAGTACAAAACTGGCTCGCCGCCGTCCTGCGCTCGCACTCGCATATTGTACGGTTCCGTCCTACCTTTGCCCGTCAATGCTCGCGCCGAGTAAATCTCGCCCGTCGTATGATTTATTTTAAACAATCCTGAAAGAACAATCAATTGCACAATGAATATTTTGCTAGTCTAGCAAATTATTATTACAAATACATATACAAACTACTTTTTACTTCTTTTTTATAAAGAAATAAAAAATCTCATCTGTTTAATTTCTCTCTATACATAAAAAAAATCATCAATTATTTTCTTATTAAAAAATAAATTAATTTTAATTTTATTTTATTCTTATTAATTCACGGCTATCTACAAAAAATATTTTTAAGCTTTAAAATAATTCCAATTTCAAGTTATGTGACACGCTTTATACATATCTATATCTTAGAAGATCATTATTGTAATTAATTTTAATACGTTGATCTTACCATTAGCTTCACCTTCGTCGATAATCTCGAAGTGAATCGTCCCGCCTGCGCCTTCGTCCGGATCGGTAGCCGTGATGTTCACCACGCTGATTCCCACCGGTGCATTCTCCGGAATTACCGCGGTGTAAGATTCTTGTTCGAAGCTAGGAGCGTTGTCATTAACATCGAGGACATCGATCGTCACCAAGGCTCGACTGCTTCGTTGCTCAGCTCCACCTTGAGGCATATCCGATGCCACGACATAAAAACGCAACACGGATTGTCTCTCTCTGTCAAGAGTCGTGTTTGCGGCGATCTGTAAATTATTTATTTCGTTAAATATAAATATCGTTTAAAAAATTATAAAAGCTATGTAAGAAGATATGATTTAAAAAATCAGGGCATTTTTTAGTAGATGCCCTTTAGATTTAAAGTTTAAAATTTAAATTAATTAAAGTTAATTAATTAAATTAAAGTTTAAATTAATTTCAAAAGAACAGAATTTTTCAGATATTTGTGGAATATTTTTTAATTCTTTGAATTCTAAAATTTAAGTTAAGATATTGTAAAAAATTATTAGAACAATTTTTTACCTGAATATTGCCCATTATGGCATCCACTTCAAAGAGGTTGGCGTTCTCGCCTGTTAAGGAGTATCTTACTTCGCCATATCCTCTTTGAACTTCTTGCTCGGTTTTAGAGCTATCCATATCGAGTGCCTGCACGTTCAATACAATTTTCGAGGGTTTAGCTGACTCCAATACAGAAATCTTGTAATCCTTCTGTCCAAAAACGGGACTGTTGTCATTGATATCGTGAACTTCGACGATTATGTTGGCCTCCGACATCTTTCGTGTTATATCGTAATCTCTGGCAAGCGCACGTACTTTAAAACGAATAAACTGAAAATAAGAGCACAATTTTACATCTTATAACATATGTTGAAAATTGAAGAAACAATAGAAATTTATTATATTAATTTATTACATTAATATTAATAAATATAAATAATCAAGTATCTTTAAATAAGTACTAATACCAATTTTGATACTCTTGATAAAGTTTTATTTTCCGAATTTTGTGTTATAAAATTTCTTGTTTAAAAATTTTTGATCTTATTTAAACTATGTCTCAAAATTATAATCACCTTCTGATTCAACACTTCGTAATCCAGTCTTTTGCTTAGCACTACGTTGCCGCTTTGAACTCCCACGTTAACGTAGCCTTCATCGTCGTCCTCTCTCACCAATTCGAACCTCTGGACCGCATATCCCGTCGTCGGCTCTTTCGCCGACAGCATCAACAATGTCGTGCCCAAGGGCTGTTCTTCCGGAACTGTGATTTTTATCGTCGGGTTGTTTGGTGACCACCCAGAATTTGTGAACGTCGGATTGTCATCGCTGTAAGCTTGTATATAAATTATCACCTCCACCTTCGCTATTTGTTCATCCTTGTCGACGACGGCATTCAAGTCCTTCGCTTGGACCGTCAATATTACAACAGCAGCCACTTGATAATCTAACATTCGGTTAACAGTTATCACACCGGTCGTGGAATTTATTCGAAACGCCGTTTTGTAATCGTAAGAGGCGGTGTTCTTCAAGGCCACACCGGTCTTGTCGACAGCTCTTATCGGTTCTACTAGAGAGTATTCCAGATATGCGTCTGCATCGGGATCATTCGCTACCGTTCTCAATACAACTTCACCTGTTTATAAGAAATTCTTCATAAACAACAATAATTTATCAATCAAAAGGCGACAAATAAGTAAGAATTAAAAATAAAATCATTATGCAATATTTTCACAGAATCTGTAATGTCTGAAAATATTTAATAATCTATATCTAGGATTTTTAATTTTAAAAACTTGTTTCTACAATTAAACTTGTTAAAAATTTGTTTAATAATTAATTTTTAATAGATAATTGTTTATTAGCAACGTACCGATGGCTGCGCGTTCCGAGACATGAACAATGTACGTTGACTCATTGAATGTCGGCGATTTATTATTTACATCTATGATGTTCACCGTGACGGTGGTAGTGGCAGTCTCTTTGACAGGTGTACCTGAATCAACCGCGTACACAATCACCTCGTATTTATCACCGCCAGTCTCCAAATCCAAGCGAGCGTCAAGTGAGACAGTTATGATGCCAGAACTGTAATCAGTCGTTTTTATTAAATTTGCTGGTTTTTATGTAGATTTTTATTTTACTGCATCGTGACTCTTAAATATTGCGAGTTAAGATAACGAAATAAAAGAAGTAAAATGAAAACAAACAATAAGAGAACGGCTCTAAATTCTAACGTTATATTTCAGTTAGCGAGTGGACTTTATATTGTACCTGGAATCGATAACAAAATTATCCTTGGAACCAGACGCGATATAATACTGCAGCAAATTATCTCTTCCGTCAGGATCGTTGGCAACGACCCGAATGACTTCCGTTCCGGGAGATGCATTTTCCAAGAGCCTCGCCCGATAAGTACTAGGACCTGGCAGGTTAGATTTATAGTTTCCTCGGAAAATAGGTTTCTGGTTCCCAGGAACGCCGACGCGAACGAAAAGCTTCGCCTCGGAATGCAATGGCGGTGTGCCAGTATCAGTCGCACGTATTATTAATTCGTAAGTGCCCCTTTCGGTGTCTCCAGAACGAACCGGTTTTGACATAGTTACCTCACCTGAGTCTAGATTAATCTGTAAAATCCATATTTAAAAACAAATGTTTAAAAAATACATTACAAAATAATATTTCAATATTACAATAAAATTTAGTAATTTAGTACACATTTTCGTGTAAATTATTATTAATTTCTATAAGTTTAAATAAAATAAAATATTAACGACATAACAATAAAATTATTGTTTATTACAAAATTAATAAGTAGTAATATAATTGTATAAATCGTATAAATTGTATAATGTCATATTAATTAATATTGAATTTTATTTTTACTGACACACAAATTTTTAATGAAGAAATCTTAATGAAAGAAATTAATAAATCGATAATCGATCTCTAAATATATAAAAGCCCTTTAATAACGAACCTTGAAGACGTCATCTGTCATGCTATTATGCCGGCTAATCGAATACACGACTTTCCCATTGCCCTGCGTCGGTCCATCGATATCGGTCGCCCTAACAAACATCTGCGGATCAAAACTGGTAGCACCTTCGCGAACGGTCCTCGAATACTCTGGCTGCTCGAACGTCGGCTTGTTATCGTTAACATCATCCAGTTCAATCAGAATATTAACGGCAGACACTCGGCCGCCGCCGTCTGTCGCCTCCATCGTCAACGAATAAGACTTCTGCGCTTCGTAGTCAAGTTTTTTCGCCACGAATATCCCGCCCATCCGCGGGTCGGTCCTGAATTTGTCCGCACCGAAACCACGCAGGGTGTACGTCAACTTGCCGAAGGAGCCGCTGTCGTAATCCTTTGCATAAACGTCACCGAAGCGAGTGCCGGATTCCGCGTCTTCCGGGATCGACAATTTGTACACTGAACGGGAAAACTCGGGGCTGTGATCGTTGGCGTCTAGCAGCTGAATGTGCACTCTGCAAGTGGCCACCTGCATTACAAAACAATAAGTTTCCACAGAAATCACATTTGACGAGAAAATTTTCTATAAAACAACTAATTATTTGTATTTTGCTTAGGACTGTACAAAATAATATAATACACCCAGCAAACCAGCACTGTATTATCAGTAATATAACATAGATGGTCAAATGTCAGCTCAAATATGTAATTTATTATGTAACAATAATGTGTTAAATAAATATTATATAGCCTTTACATAATAAATATTGTTACATAATAAACCACATATTTGAGCTGACCATCTATGTTATATTACTAATACATAAATATAGTGCTGGTTTGCTGGGTAATAACATTTGAAAATTATTTAAATAATTTGTAATTAATTCTATTATAAATTAATGATTAATTCTTTAAGCGATGTAATTAAATGACGTAAAAAATATTTTTAATTTTAAATATTAGAAAAAACTAACCACTTCGCTCGCTACAGTCGCGATGACGTCGAACTCAATTTCCCTCTTTGCAGGATCATCAACGTCGTAATCGAGAACATTGACATCCTTAGCCTTGATCACCACTGGTACTCGACCCTGAGCCTCCTCGGGGCTGACAGTGAATGCTTTGCTGATTCCGGGATATCGCGGCACGTCTCGCAACGCCAGGAAATACTTCGCATTGTCGCCCACGTCGCCGTCGCTCACAATCATATTTAGACCTGCTTAATCACGATGTTGTTAAACACAAAGATCTCCCCGAAGAAGAAACAAAATTGAAGAAATTAGAGAAGCGAAATAAAGAAATTTCCAAATTTTATTTCTATCATTTTTATAAATTATCTACATTTATTTTATAAATAATCAATAAAAAAGTAAAGAATACGTAGTAAAATTGGCTTTTAATCGTTGAAACAAAATCTCGTTAGAGAAAAATCTCGAATCAATGCTGTGGAAACACTGTTACATTTATCAGATATTTAACTTTACAGAAGGACACAAGTTTTAGCAAACTCAACGACCTGGTAAAGGAGTGTCCTTTCCAATGTCCTCGGAGATCTTGATGCTGAAGTAATCCTCGTTGAAAGCGGGCACGAGGTCGTCCACGTCTGTGACGACGATTGTGACGATCGACGTCGCGGTGTCAGCTGGTATTTCATTGTTAATCAGCTCGGTGGCTCTAACTTGGAAGGTGTAAATGCCGCCGTTCTGCAGAATCCTGGGATCCTCGCGATCGAGAGACACGTTGGTCGTGACCAGTCTGCCAACCGTGACGTCACCGTCGTGGGACATCTCGAGCTCGAAGTGACCCGCATCGTCGTCCTCCAGCGTCAGTAACAGATTCCTCGATTGACCGGTGTCACCGTCACGTGCTCGTACTATCAAAACCGTGTGACTAGCTGCTGTGTTCTCCGGAAGCGCCGCACTGTAGGGCGCATTCAGGAAAACAGGTGGCTGATCCTACAAAAGGAAATTGTATAAAAATTTATTTTGCTGCTTAAATTATAACTATTTTGCGGGAATCACTTGCTTTCCATTTTTGTAAATTTTATAGCGCCTATACTTACTTATTAACTTCTGTCATTAAAAATTAAACAGTTACGCGTAAATTAAATCGTAATTATCGAGATAACGAGACTCGCAACTTTTTCTGCTATTATAAGTTAATTCTAACATTTTTCTATTATTTAATACGTCTATAATTATATTTAAATTAATAAAAAATAAGATTAAATTAAAAATTAATATTTAAAAATAGAGTATAAAAATTTTATTTTATTCAGAACGAATATAAGATAAAAATAAAATTGCGATACTCTCGTTACTTCAACGTGAATGACCCCTATCGCTGCTCGTGACCGAAATGAGTCTTCACTTGATAGCGTTCGCGCTGACAGGCAGAGATTGAATAACAGGTTGATGATTCCCTACTAATTCTATCGTAAATGGCGTTATTATCCAATGAAGGACTACCGCCGGCTTTGTGCACAGTTATTTCAGTGATGGTCAAGACCTACTTACCTGAACGTCGAGGACGTCAACGGCAACGGTCGCTCTAGCCTGCAACCTCTTCGACGGATCGCTGGCTCCGTCGACAGCCAACAAATTAATCAAATACGAATTTCTCCTCTCGTAATCTAACGGTTTCGCCAACGTGATCTGCACGTCGTATTTCCCTTCAGCGAGCTGAAACAAGTCATCGCAATAATTTCAATGAATCATTTTTCATTGACTAAAAAAATAATATGTAATATCCAAAAACAGTTTGGTTTAATTTAATTTTAACAATTAATTTTCTCAATTTAATGTAATTGCTCTAATAATTATGAATTAATTACCTTCTCCGTAGAAACATCGAAGACCTCGCAGACGTCGTCGTCGCGCGACGCCGAGACGCATTGCACGTGAACGTCGGCGTTCACACCACCGTCGCGATCCGTGATCGTGATCGTCTCCGAAGGAAGTAACAAGCCACCCACGTGCGCACTTTCCGGCACTCTGGCTGCATACGGCCGGCCGTGATAAACCGGGGGATTATCGTTTTCATCGAGCACCGCTATTTCGCGACGAAGAGACACCGTATTAGGTTCCGATCCGGCGATACCTTCATCTGAAAAACGAACAAATTTACTCTTAATAAATTTAACAGATTTTTCTCTTATTATGACTCGATAAAATAACTTTGTTATATTTTATTCAACATACAACAATATTAGTATCTAATTATTCAAAATTTAATTTAAACAATTAATTTTCTCAATCTAATGTAATCTTTCTAATAATTATGAATTAATTATTTTTAATATAAAAATTTAATATAATGGTACAAAGAAAATATACAGCAAATTTTTTAATCTTAATTTTGTGAGGATTGTATTTATAGAAATTTTTGGCTACATATTAATATGATAATATATGATAATCTTATCATGTATAAATTATCCACATAATTTTACCTGTTATGCTAATAATGACTTCGATGAGATCTTGTGTTTCTCTGTCTAAGGCTTTCCTCAGGATCACCACTCCGGTCTCCCTGTTTACAGTAAAGTATTCGCCGCTGATGGAGTAATGCAATTTAGATTCCTCAGGATCCTCTCCCCGGAGAGTGTATACGGGAGCACCAGGTGGTGAACTCTCTGACACAGCCAGCCTGGCCATGTCTCCACCTTGAATGAAGTGGGGCGCCCTGTTTATCACTTGACCCCATGACGAAGACCACGTGGAGACCAACAGTAAAAGAATCGCCCACATCGTCACCTGCGATCGATTCGCGTTACCTTATTAAAAAATCAGTCATAATAACAAGAAGGACAATAAAGTAAACAAATTAAAGTAAATCAAATTTCAAATTTAATTTAAAAATTAAATATGATAACAGAAAATTAACAGTTAATTGTTTTAATATTAATTTTGAAGTCATGAATCAAATAATTCATTTATTTTTATTTAACTGGCAATAGATAAAATATAAAAGAGAATTTGTACAATTATCGAAGCAGAAAAGTCTGCTATCGAAAATTATTATCAAAACCTGTAGGATTATCGTGCCGGAGTTCGTCGAACCATTATCCGAGAAGTTACAATCGACGCATGCAAACGAGCGTGCGGATAGGAAACAGCAATCGCGTGAGTAGGATACAAGATCCGTAGGCCTTTAGCCTCCACTTAAATGCGACTATCTGCCGTCTACTGCCACGTTCTTTTTAGTCGTACCACGGGAGAGAGAAGTCTGGCGTGCAGGCGAACCGCGACCGGTACTACTGGCAACCTCCGCGATCGCAGCCGGCCGGCGCGTCGCGTCGAAATGCGTTTTCCGCCGAGTGAAACGCCGTTAGAAATCAGATTCCATTTCAGGAATTTGCAGAAGCCGCTCCACATGCGAAAACGTCTCATGCGACGTGACCATATCGAATCGCGGGTTTATATCGAGCGGCAGAAATACGTGACGTTTTTCGCTACACTTTTATAGCACGTCATTTTATAGGGGGGTAAACGGTCCGCTTCATAATTCACCTTCTAAGAAAATTTATGTCGGGAGAAGTTTGTTTTGTAGTCGGAAACCTTTTTATATCTCACGAGAAGGAGGCATTAGCTTCACAGAAGTGTAGAGTGTATCGCACAAACATTATATGCACTGGGAAAAACGGTTTCTGGTTAACAACGGACGCATCGGAAAATCTTGTAGAATTGATCAAATATTCTGGTTATTATAATAGAAATTCTGGTTATTTTAGCAGAACTCAATACTTTACAACTTATAATAATCAGAATTGCTATTATAGTAACCAGGATATCTGATCAATCCTACAAGATTTTTCTGATTCGTCCGTTTTTAATCAGAATTTCTTTTCAGTGAAATAATATTTCGACATGTTTCTTCCTGATATTCTTAACAATTATATTTGATTAATATTATCACTTTTAATCTTGTGTTTCTACACTGAAAAAAAATTCTGGTTAAAAACGGACGCATCGGAAAATCTTGTAGGATTGATCAAATATTCTGGTTATTATAATAGAGCTCAATACTTATAATAAGCAGAATATTTGATCAATCCTACAAGCTTTCTCTAATTCGTCCGTTTTTAACCAGAATTTTTCTTCAATGAGTCTATAATATAATATTTTTATATAAATATCTGAAGTTTACGTGGGTGTAAAAATGTTTTTTAAATGAAAACGGTTAATTTGCATATCTAGAATTTACATAAGCAAATTATCGTTGATCGCAAGCAGTTGCTCGCTTTCTTAATGACTACTCCCACGCGGCGTTCGCGACGAGACATCAGCCGCGTCCTATCCTTGATATCGCGTGGGCAGATACGGACGCGTTACAGTATCGCTAAGCACGAGAAAGGAATGATGTCGGCAAGAGCCAACAGTGACATACAGCGTGGGGTAATGGCCCTGCATTTCCTCGACGCCTTGGTGCGTGCAGAGAGCGACCTCGACTTCCGCGTTCTGCCGGCGGCGGCCGCCATCGAGATTCGCATCCCCGGAAGATGTAATTATCAATCGGTCGGAGGAGGAAAATTTACGGTTGGCGTACGCAACCCCCTTCTTTTCGGTACGTCCTAACAACAGTACTCGAATGCGAATTCCTATTTATCCGCCGCGCCGCGCCGGCCAGGAGGAAGCGCGTGTTACGCGCGATGCAAGATGCAATCTCCTGCAGCGCGAGGATACGACACGCGAACGAGCGCGCACGAGCGGGTTCGTAATAAGGCGAGAACCAATGCTCTGTAAGGATACGATGAAGAAGACGATGCTGATAAGTGCGAGTAATGCGTGTATGTGAATTTTTGTGTGGAATTTCTAAAGCTGCCGGTATTAATATGGATTTAAAATTCTTTTGTAATAATTACTTTAGATAACTGGACATTGTTTTGGATAAAAAAATTTTTTGTAGCTTCAAATATATTTTTCCTAAATTGTTATAACTTGAGCTTTATTCAGTAACGTAATATTACGTCATAATGCTAGCAAAGAGGCAGTATTAAATTCTAATTTTTCATTGTTTCTTCGTACTACCGTGATTAGATGAAATGTAATTTTCTTTGTCTTTCTTTAATCTTGAAGCGAACAGAATTGAAAATCAGGCAATGGCACTCGGCTGTGAATGCGCAATGAAAGTAGAGGCCTGAAATTACCATACACTGAAAGCGAGATTTCACTACGTAGAACAATTACTCTTAATTGTTAAACGTGAGTCAATGTACATTCGCGAACAATGAAGCAAATTTATCCACTCAACGAACTCTCTAAACTTAAAAAAAAAATAATACATGTTTTTATCTTCTTAAAATGAAATAAATATACATACAAGACAAAAAGAGAAAGGGCAAAAGTGAGTTTGATAATGTTAAAAAAAATTTGTGGGACTTATATTTATTGATATATAAACACTTCGAAGTTCAAACAACGCTCCTTATGCAACCGATCCGTAATTGAAAGACTCAATTACGATTTCGCAATTCTTATTTAACAAGAGCATTGAATGATGCACACGTTAACGAGAGCGCATTATCTCGAAACGAAGTCGGTTTCTCCGACTTTGTATACTTGGAGTAATGCGGAAAACTTGCGAGGTGCGAAAACCGTGACGACGATAACCGCGTGCGTATCGACGCTTTACCGAGTGGATTGCGACACGTACGTAGAGCCTTAAACAGAAGCGACCGTTACTGCAAGCCAAGTATAAAATGATACCGAGAGATTGAATGATGACTGCGGTCGCAGCTGTGCGGCGAGAAAGGAACCAAGTGCAACTTCCATGTAACGAACTCTTTGGAAATTAACTTGCTTGCGAAAGATTGCCGCGAACTCATCGCCATCCCATGTTCACTTATTGTGGGTTTGTAGTTTTGTAATTCTATTTTTATGACAAAGTTTGTTACAATTGTTTTTTACAGAGATGCCTACTTTTTTAAAATTTAAATACATATATGCATTGAACTGGCTTATAAAGAATGCATTACAAATAAAATATAAAATAATTTTTTAGTTTGTAAAATTTTTATTCTTTTATATTAATAGCATTTTTTATAAAACAGTATAAATTAATTTCGAATTCAATAAGTGTATCGCAACTTGTAAATTGATTACTCAGAGCGAAGAAATTTCTTTGATATTTAATAAACAAGATCCTGATTTCTGCGAATAATATGTGTCACGTATTAATCACTGATTCCTGGAATAGTTTCTACAAATTTATATAATATACCAAATTTAATTATTCCGTAGAATATGCATACATTCTTATTTGCAATTTTTTTCCAGAAATCTAAATAACAATTCTTTAGCAAATAAAGAAATATTGATAACTTATAAATAATCTTTGTTAAATGATGATTTAACAAAGATATTAATAAGATAATAATTAAAATAACTAGATATTAATAAAGAAGCGAAATTTTATATCGATATAATTGAGTATTTTAATTCACTATTTAAATTAAATATTTAATTCGCTACTTAAAAACCTGTACAACTTTCTGCAAATCATAGAAGTGAATTTATAATTTACCGCAGAACTTTCTACCATCCTCGGAGGTAAACAATAACAGGAATTAATCAAAATTATATAGGTGATGAGATTCAAGCTTCAGACCTATTATAGAAATAATTCCAAAACAAATAGCTAAATTGAAGGAAGGGGAAGCGGGGAAAGAAGGAACGCAAGTGGGACAAGTAGCAGGAACGAGCGAAAGAGGAAGCCAGAAGCGAGGAAAGAGCAAGAGAGAAAGAAAAAAACCGTTACACCCCTCTTCCTTTGGTCTCCGTTACGTTACGCGGTTGGAATCCTGACACTGCGTGACCAAGTGATGCCAGGATGAATGACGAAGAAAAGGAATATTCTGGTGCGCGCATATCTTTCTGCAGATCTTCACTTTCATCAGCACGCTTCGAAGAGGGCACAGTAATTTTTTGAATTTCTCAAACACTCGTAAAACATCCGGGAAGTGAAGCCAGTAAACCATTTATTTTTTAATTCTTCATATCATGTAATAAGAATTTCGTGTACACGTTTTTATAATGTACTCGCGATTATGAGACTGCTCTCGCTCCTGTCGAATCACTGGAAATCCCGACGATCCTCGGAATCATTTGTCTCCTTAATTGACGGCAGTCACGTAGCACGCGCAAGAGAATTGCCGTCGAAAAATTCGCGCCCACGGCTTTTCCTGTTCTTCGAACTTGACACTGGTTCCTTGAAACCAGGACTTCGCCAGACCGCAAATTCACTGCCGGAACTGGTTTCTTCGAGACGACCAGCGAAAAAGACAATAAGAATTTGACCGAAGACTTACGTGATTTCGCTAAATTAAGTCAATTATCCGTAACAATGAGGAATTTTTTTATAATCGCGTCTACGAAATCTCGAAAATTCAAACACAGTGCGAATTAACTTAATATATAAAATGTAACATTGATAAATTATAATATATTGTATGAAATACTTAACACGTGAACACTCAAATTCTTTTCTCTATCTTCCAACGTTACTTGGAGTTGTTTTGTTAAGTATAACATAGATATTAAAATCAGATAAGTGATACAGGTTTTAGTGCCGTCTATGTATCGCCGTTGTACCTGCAGATACCGAACAAAAGAAGAAGCAGGATTATACCGTTGCGCCAAGAAATCGTCGAGGAACGAGACGACATCCTCAATCGACGACCCCGATTCCTCGATTTGCATGAGCGTCAATTTGCAATCATATTTAGGTCCAGTGTCCAACTTGAATCCCTCTACCCTTCCGATTATATTATTTTCATCAACGTTCAATAAATTTAGAAATTTTTAATTGTGTTCTCCAATGCATTCAATTGAGAATAATTACGGAAAAAGTGTGATAAACACAAACTAGTATAGAAACCAGTACAGAACCAGAAACTCACAAGTCACTCGAATTTCCAGTAACCCGAAAGGAGCGAGCAAATCTCACGAATAAATTATAAACCGTACGCCCGAAGTTCTTATTACATGGAACAAAGAATTAAAAAGTAAATAGCTTATTAGCTTTATTTCTAGAATTATTTACAATTATTTGATAAATTCAAAAAGTTCCTATATCTTTCATGAAGCACACTGACATAATTCTAGCTAAACATTATATATAAATGTTTTTCTTATGAAGACAATAAGAACTCTTTAAATCAGCAATTCAAACAAGAAATAAATCAGCATCGAATTAACCTTTAAAGGCTATCGTGAAATTTCGGCCCACGCGAATTTTGTTTTAACATTATTAAAAAAACGTAACGCAACTGGTAACACTAATTTTTTAAATAGTTCTTCAGGATATCTGTAATGCTAAACAGGATATCTGTAATGCTATCGTTACATAAAACAGATAAGTTCTCTCACATACTCGGCTATACACGTAACAAAGTTGGCTTGAGGTGATAGTCACTCATAGTAGCCTTAAAGATTAACTCGGTACATTTTGTTGTTTCAGGACGAGTAAATCTTCAATATTAGCAACATTTTTTGACATCTGCGAGATTTACGAAAATCCAAACCGATCACCTTCACAAAGGACTCTCCGTTATTCGATCACTCTCCTCACACAAGAAATAAATATCCAGGTCAACGTTTTCGGCGATTTACACATGTCACAAATTCGAAAAGTTCATCTCACGCTTCTCCACGAGCTCGCGGGGCTTACCTTCCAAAGTCGCTCCAAGATACCGCGCTGCACAACACGGTTTATCACCTCATCGTGTCACGACACCGCACGTGTTATATTCCCGCACACCATTCGAACTACGTTCACTTAAACGCATTTCGCGAAATCGCGTCGAATCCGCATGACGCACCTGCGGAGAAATAACTGAGTAAAAGGACGAACACGGGCGCGAGAAAGTGTCTCTTCTACCCTCTCAGTATCATTGAACGTCGGCGTCGTTCCGGACCGAAAAGAGAACCAACCGGTGTCTGCCAGCCAATGGACAGGTCTATACTGCATCCTAAGGAGGTATGCGGCCTCCACCACGGGAATGGAAGGTATGGAGAGAGAAAAAGAGAGAAAGAGAGAGAGAAGCCTCGCGCGCCTCGGAATAAAGAGAGCTATAGTCTGTACTCGGTAAAGCTCGACCGAGGACGACGACGACCTGAGCGAGTCTTTTCTCTCTCTCTCTCTCTCTCTCTCTCTCTCTTTCGCTGCCCAGAGTGACCCTCCAAATCAATTTGATCCGACCTTCAGCCGCAAATCTAAAGGTTGCACTTGGTCTAAAAAAAATTGGGTGATTTGCAAAGCGACTTTTCGGCGATTAGAAGTTTATTAAATAAAAACAACTTCATCTTTCGCAATATAAATTAAATTTTTATTTTACAAATTATAAAATAAAATTATAAAATCTATAAGATAAGGAAGATTTTTCTGTAATGTAAGTATTATGATAGTAAACTTTGCAGCAAGGACTTTTAATAATACAAAATGAGAAAGAAAAAATTCCATAACACTTTTTTATTAATTTCTTGATAAGGAAGTTAAATCATCAGTTAAAAATTTTTGCTATTTATAATAAATTGTAATGACTCATTTTATTAACATAATAATTTGACAATGATGAAAAATTACAGAAGATTGGAGCTGTAATGAGAAGCGAATCGATGATGAGAATGGAATTGCGTCATCAGTTTTCCTGACATTTCGTTTGCTAGAAGCAATCTTGAAGGTGTTGTGACCTTTCAATGTAGCTCTTTGATTAATCTGCGGGTACGCCATTAGGAAAGTTATTTTTTTAGATCAAGTGTATTCACGTCAAAATAAAGGTAATCCTACCTTCAGTTATATGAACATTGAAGAAATGCACGTTAATAATTTTATTTTAAAGAGAAAACTTCAAGAGAAAGTAATATTTTTTCCGTTCAATGAAGTGTGTCTGTATTCATAATGATTAAACAATTATCTTCTTTAGTAATCTTTTTATAGTTTCAAGCTTTAAGAACCGCTTCAACTTTAATGTCCAATCAATAAGACGCTGTCGCTTAAAATGAAGACTATTAAAAGCAATATAATGTATCTATTATACTATACAGTATATACAGTATCTAAATTATAATATTAATATATAAGCAAATTTAATGCCAGTATATATAAAGTATATTATTTAAATACTATTTAAATATTATTCATTAGCAATTATCAAAGACGCACCAAATTTTATCAATTTTTTTAAAACATACTTTTAACAAGCTACTCTGAGTTTTTATAAAATTGGAACAAATCACAAAAAGGAATGGCATAATTAACTATCATCACCAATTAGATCGCATTTCAAAAATGGCATTAAGATGTAGTGCAAACTGCGGCTAAATTTATCTTCAAGTTCCTCGTTCTCGTCCATCTCATCAGAGAGATAGTTCAAAAGGTCTCTCTCGCGTAAAGGTAAACGTTTAACGTGTACAGGCTATAAAAGAGCAACGTTAAAATGCCGAAGGCTCGATGTACTCCGTCCCACTCCGTTCTCTTCACCCGTTCGTCCACTCTCTCTCTCTCTTTCTCTCTCTCTCATTCCCCCTCCCCCCTTTCTTGCTCTTTCGCTCCTTCGCTCGGTGGGGATAAAAAGGACGCGGAAAAGGGGTATCCATGAATCGTAGCGTGATCGAGGAATAAGAACGACGTGAGAGGAACCGAGAGAAAGGCAGAAAATCAGTCGGGCAAGAGGAAGACCTCGCTACACGGCGAGCGCGCGAGCGGGGAAGGGGGATTTGTACAGTTAGCAAAGACTGCGGCGAGCGCGACTCCACCTTCGACGATAGAGTATCATGCCAGGCATCTACGTCTCGGACGGAGATTATTTTCCTCTCTATAGAAGCGGGACAGCCGGGCGCTGATCAAGACCTGAGCTGTCGGAGATCGGGCAGACCGGATTCTGGGGTTTCCAATCTCGCGCGCCTCGGCTGCCGCCGCGCGCTGTCGAAATCGCCGCGCTCGGTGAACGGACAATTGTTCGGTACCGAGAATTTATCTTGAATTCCTACGACTGAGTTACGCAACTCACGGACGATTGATAATAAGCGCAATTTATTAAAAGAGATAAAAATTCAAAATTGACGTAATATACTTTTATTGTAAATATAGTAAAATGTATTACAGTCACGGGGTTATACATAATTTATAGTCATCCGCTTCCCAAATTAATTTATTAATGTCAAGCTACATTATGTGACAATCGTATTATACAATTACACAGTTCTCATCACTTACAATTAATAATTAAATATAATTAGAGGTGGCTCGTGCATCTAGCGAGGAATTAAGAGGAAAAATCCGAGAAATAAGTTAATTATATTCTCATATTTTAGATTCCCGAGCGCAACGACGGATCTCCGTGTTTGCGGGGCTGCAGAAATCCAGGGGACACGTAACGCGTCGTGTCCGCGTGCGTGACACGTTTGTAGGATAATGAATTACACGCGCGTTAGTAAGATCACAAGGAAGAAAAGAACGCGTGGGAGAGATCGCGTCTGCCAGCATCATCTCCCGACGTAATCCCCTCCTCCTGCCCCTCTCTGCCTCTTTCTTTCTCCTTCTTCCCGTTCTTTTTGTTATTTGCAATTCGTTCCTGCAGACGTTCGCGTCCTGTTACGAGTTATGGGAAAACTCTCGTGAACTACATGAAGCACAGGGTGTTGTCAGTTAGATAACCCACTTCTCACGCGCGCTCGCGCCTCTCACACGCGAGAGACCTTTCGAATCAGCATGGCGATTCCCCTCGCGCAATAATCGAGACCGCGAACCGGCGGCGCGGAGGATCGCGATTTCGAGAGGCCGAACCGTCGCAATGTTTAAAAAAAAAAAAGCGGAAAGTGATACTATCACGCCTTCATTTTCTCTCGCCCATAAATAATTCAATAAATCTATATAAAAATTTAAAAAATTCACAATTTGTATGATACAAGTACGATTTCTTATAAAGCGAACCTTTCGAATTACAAATTTATTTACTAACTTACACATTTGTACACTAAAGTCTTCAGATATAATTATTTCTGTAAGAGTATAATTTTACTTGAAAAACACGGGCTAATAATGCAGCTGATTTTATGGTGTGTTTTTAGACTAAATCATTATTTTTAACTCGTCTATTTGTTATTCTATCAAGTTTCAACAATTTCTCTGGAATAAAGTGAAGTCGATACAATCAATAACTGATCAATTTTGCAAAGAACATGAATTTACTTTCCGGAACTACTTTCGAATTGCATTTATGTGGTTTGCGCGTAACAGCTTTCTGTTTATTTATGAGCTTCATGATGCGTTGTAATAAATCCATTCAACTTTCCTCGCATTATTTAGATACATATGCTAAACTGTTTAAGTAGAATAAATGATCCGACATATTATAATTGAGCATTATATTGATTATCATTAATATATCAATATTTAGTATCCACAAAATTAGGAATATTAATCAATAATTTTTTATTTAATGATAACTGCTCGCCCTAAATTCCCATTTGAGAAACTTCGAGGAATAGTTTCACGAAGGTCGCTCTCTTCCCTAGTTCGCAGAAATATTTCACGGATACCTGCGAAACCAGTTGGCGTGATTTCGTTGATTGCACTTCGCCGATAAATTATCCAATCAGAGCGAATCGCCTTTATCGCAGTCGAACCCTTTTTCGGGCTTGACAGTTTCGGGCGAACGCGATCGGCGTACCTCACGGCGTACTATACGCCCCTTTTTTTTTATTTGATTTTCGATTCTGCACGCCTCTGGGACAAATCTTTCGTGTAATTTCCAATATTTCCGTCGGCCGATCGAACATGTGTCTGCAACGGCATCGATTTCACGGCGACCTTTTATCGGCGCTGCGAATTTTCAAAGTGTGAAAAGGGTTGGGGCTCGGTGCTTTAAAGGGTGTCTAAATAGCGTTGCTGAAAAAATACGCGTTAGAAAAGGCCATAAATATAAGCATCTTTTCACATGCTCGGCGGAATTTATTTTTCTGACAATAATAAATTCTATTTCTGTTTAATTATTTAATTATAAAATATATGTAATATTGCAATAATAAAATTCTTAATTCATTTGTCTGAATCTTTCTTTAAATAAAATTTTTTTCTTTTCTTCTTTATACAGAATCTTTGCAAGAATATAAAAAAACTAGGAAAAGAAAAGTGAAGAATATCCACAATAAAAAGTTTTATGGTGTGAATTTTTGCAAAAGATGAATTTCCTTTGGGAAATACATCAGACAAATGCTATCCACATAGGAAATCATTTGCATTGATCGACTCGCGCAAGCATTGTTTCGTGAATATTGAACGCCAAATTTCTTTTCTTATTGCGGGCCACCACGAGCATCCGAAGGCACACAATACCGAATATAGTGCCATAGTCTCACGAGGAGAAAGTGGTTTTATTCCGGTCCGCGTGACCGTTGTAGTTAAATCTTTACAACATGCGGAAAAATTATATAAGTCGTTTTTCTATGACACTATTTATTCTGTCGCAACAATCTAAGATTTTTCTATTTTACATGCTTCGTGCTGAAAATAAATAGCCACCATTAAACAAAATAAAAAATTAGAGTTTAAAATAGTCTAGAAAAATAAATTTTTAAGATCTATGGTAATTCATATTTCCAGATACGTGAGCAATCACTTCGTATTTATCTGAAAATAATAAATATCTTTCCTTTTTTATTGTTATGTAAACATTTCGTATATTCATCAACAATTACTTCTCAGTCTGTTGGAAACTTTAAACTCAGTCTATAGAAAAGAAGCTAGCGGAATGTGGATGGTACTCGTCTTTTATATGCAAATAATAGCACGTCGAACCGTTGCGTTCGGAAGAATGGCGTGAGATACGTTAAAGATGGATCTGTGCTAAGTCGGTCGATGTACCTCTGCTAGGTGCAACGTTCATAAATATAAGACGCGTCCGGAAAATTACTTAGAAGCGTTATAATTATGCAAATTGATCGAACGGTGCCGTAATATCCTCACATTAAACGCTCCATCTTCCGTTTATGGCATAAGAGAAATTTAGCGCAAGAACCCGCGGCGCGCGACGAAAGTTTCCGCGCTCCTCACGTGCTGCCGCAGCCTGTTATCAGATTACAACCGAGTGCCTGAAAAGCGATTTCGCGATGATCTGAGCAATTTCCTGATATAATGCAATTTAGGAAAAGTATCTTGTAATTGTATCCAGTTGGACTTGTGGATAACAGGTAATATTGCTTAACGTAGAACAGAACGCGTTGATAATACAATCAATTAATATTGCAGATTATAATATTCTGTAGTCTGCTAATTTTTAAAAATAATGAAAACAGACAATAATAATGACAATTAATATTAATGATATTTCCATATATAACTAATTCTAGCGTTTTAATATATAATTTTTTTTCTTTGTATCCGTTATAAATGCGGTTGCGGAAATTTCGAGACATTTTATAGAGATGAAAATTTGATTAATAAAATTTTGCAATCATAAATCTGAACTTCTCAGCGCAATTCTAACAAAGATACTCGTTATTTATGTATGTCGGGTATCTTTCAATATCTCTAATTTTTCTCATGTAACTTTTCGTGCTTGGGAATTGTACAAATAAGTGAAAATATTTACAATCGTCCCTCAGTGACACGTGTTCAATCTGGCCAATTCGCACGCGATTTACCACAAATATATCAGACCTGAAGTAAAAAAATTCATCTAATCGTCACCGGAAGGCGCGGATCTGTTTGTTTCGGTAGGACAAATTATTGACAGTACACTCAAAATGTACGTGAATATCCTTCGATAACACGAATCCTCGTGCAAACAGACGACACGTGTTCTTGATATTTTTCGTTCCCGAAGTGTATAGGCGCCGATCTTATATTATTCACTATAGAATCGCGCGCGCGATCAAAAATCAAATCCGGGAGTTTGCTGACACCGGCCGTGAATGCGATATTAAAACAATTATTTCGAAATATTGCATGTAAAAATTTGATGATAGCCCGATTGATGAAAGCTAATACGCACAGGTTGAATTGATCAGTGCCCGTATCTTCGTTCTATTGATCCCTACGCAAACTAATATCCTGTGATATTAAGATACACTTTTTGATAACCTCGTTTAATGGACACTGTACACTTTCTTTCACATTACAGCAAGATAACATTTATTTAAGTTAATAAATCTGCATAACAAGCGCGACAGTTGTCTATCTTTGTTATATTATTTTTCTAACTAGTCTAATTCTAAAATAGGAATAAGTTAAGAACAACTCCCTTTTTTACGAGGATTCTTACAGCATAATGCAAATTGAATTCAAGAAAAAAATTATCAAGGTTTAATTTATAGAAAAAAATAATGAAGTAATCACTGTAGTATAAACAGATCGATTCTCTCATAGTTTTGCTCGTTGAAATTCTTCTCCGAATACCCCGTTCGCGGTATGTACTGGTTTCTATAGCGATATATCTGGCATTATCAGCTGATTAGCGTATATGACATATGGTCATCGTTGATTTTATTAGATTATCTGTAACTTATTTTCAGCCATATATTGTGCATGAGCGTTAGCTAACCACAAGACTACAAACTTTCACGAGGAAACATTGTAAGTAATAAGAATATATTTTTCTATAATCAACGTTATCTCTCACGTAAATAATATTATACATTTAATTAAAGATATTAAATATTAAAATATTTATATATAAAATTTAGTTATCTGTATAATTAAATTATCAAGATTCACTTATATGCAAAAGATTGTGTTTTCTTAAATTGTGTGTTTTACATTCATGTCCAAGATGATAAACGCCTGTTTGTGGTTAACCCGTTGTACTTTACGGACAGGAGGTATTCGACAGTATCTAAACATCATAGTGCATTATTAATGACATTTCTTTAATCATTGGAGCTCCATTCATGATAGAAAATATTTCTATTTCCGAATTTGTTTATCAAATATTCTTACTAAAATAACGTTATTCTTATTAAAAATATTTTTACACAATTCTCGTGTTAAAAATAAAAAGATAATCTGTAAACATTTGATAAGCAGAGATTTAAAGCGTGAAATTTTTTTCATAAAACTTTTCAACATATAAATTTTGACCTTTGCTTCTTTAGATATTGTATATCTTAATTTTTCGACACAAATGCAGTAAGAACGCGTTCGAGAATCGATTGTAAATTCGGGGACCGTTTATGCCATAATCTCAAAGTGGTGTAATCGTCCTAAAAACCTCTAATCTTCTAACAAGGCGGCTACATCGCCGTGGCACGCGTCTAATGCATACACGAGGAAAAGCGGGGAGAACGCTAGACGTACCCCTCTATGGTGATTATGGGGTGAACTCTCTCGGTGCCCCATAGAGCCTCACGGTGGCCCTAGCCTCGTGGAGGGGACGAAATACCCCCGGGACGGTATATATGTTCTAAGAGCCCCTTGCCACATGCACAGTACCAAATTGTACCCCGCCTAGTCCGCTCGTCGGTGAATTCTTATTTTCCCCGTTTCGATTTATTCGTCGTTCCGTTATTACATGAATTTCCATTTATGTTTCTTATTTTCCGAGAGTGCAATTTCTATTCTGTGTTGTGTGCTATTTCGGGGAATTTACTTTGCCTCTGATTTGCCAAGAATTGAAGATATTTCGCAAACTATATAAGTTTGGATTTCAACATGGTACGTGGAAATGTATTTTGCAAAATTTTCCGAAATTATTTTCGAACAAAGCATAATAAAGAAAATTAAAAGATTTTCTTGATTTTTATCAGAATTGTAAAAAAATGTAACTTAATTTTAAAATCTCGGAAGGCGAAATAAAAACTAAAATACAATTAACAAATAAAATATATTTTGAAGGAATCTATCTTATTTTGTTTTTTAAAATAATCATTTAATGATTATAACAAACTTCGCAATAAGTACAAAAGCATCAGTGTAAAATTTTTATCCCTTTGCATTGTAGCAAGACACAGCGATGTCGTCAGAGTACTCATTTTGTAGTGAGGGAGGTTTCGACGAACTCTCAAGTTCTTCCGATTCCGGTTTCGATGTTAGCTTCGAATCGCCGAAACACGAAGTACCAGCCGACACTCTGTTTCCTCCGGCTAAAGAAGAGAAACGCAAAAAGACGCGAAATACGCGTTGCAAAAGTCCCACGCAGGTATATAAATTAATCAATAATATCTCTTCCAATATTCAATCTATCTCTGTAAAGAATTCCATTAATAATGAAACAGATTTTGCATACTAAATACAATTTTTCAAAAGTTTAGAAAGAAGTTTTAATGAAGTGTTTAAAATACATTGAAAAATCAAGATAGCTTTTAGTTTCTTTAAGATATCTGTAGTCTATCCTATTACAACTTTTATCTACTTGTCTAAAAGTTCACTAAATCTTTATTAAGTTTACTATCCTTATTTACATATTTAAGGCTTATAATACATTCTTATAGCTTGAAAATAATTTTCCCGGAAAACCGGCATCGATTTCTTCTCTCAATGCTCGTTCTGCCAATAGGTGCTCAGATTAAAAAGGAATCGGCGGATAAAGGCGAACGACCGCGAGCGTCACAGAATGCACACTCTGAACGACGCCCTGGAACGCCTGAGGATGGCCCTGCCGACCTTTCCCGAGGACACGAAGCTCACGAAGATCGAGACGCTCCGTTTCGCGCACAACTACATCTGGGCACTGTCGCAGACCCTGGGCAACGCCGAGAGCGGCGAGATCACGGTGAACGTCGGCAACGTTACCGTCAGCATCACCGAGAACGGCAACATGATCACCTCGTCGTCCGGAAGCTGCGCGGTGGCGGCGCAGAAGAGACTCGGGCCGCAGCACACCGCGGGCTTCCCGTATCCACCTCAGGAGCGATTCGTCGGGCCGGAATGGCAGGAGTACGATTGCTACAGCGATCAGAGCGTGAGTCCGCCGATGCAGTACCAGCCCTGCTACGACCAGAGGATGTACCAGGTCCATCGTCCTCAGCATCAGCTAGCACCTCCGCCTCATCATCACATGTCTCATCACAACAACATGTATCAGTGTCTTTAAACGTCGACGAAGTGCGGATAAATTCTGATGGCTTGAACCAGCCGGTTTCTTCGGCGTTGATTATCTTTATTCGTAGATTCAGTTCAGTCTCTGTCTACGCTGTTACAGATAATTAGAGAAGACGCAAGATTGATTATCTCTTGGATAACTTAATCTAAGAATTTGAAAGAAGAAGAAATTGAATGCAGTAACAGTAGCTGAAGAGTGTTTTTCTTTCCAAAGAGCTAACGTGATTGTAAAAAGAAAGGACAGTGCTATGATGATCGTTATCTACTTTATAAGAGAGTATTTTATTCGGGAAGAGTATCGAATCGCTTTTACTTACGGTGTAAGTCGATAAGGATGATTTTTCAGTTCTGCTTTTGATCCTCTACGAGCATATTTTGCTGTACATCAATCAGAAAGATGACAAAGCATATAATCAAGACGAACAATATTTTTAGAAGATTGGCGCATTTATTTCAAAATTATATAAATTATTTTCCATGCTAATATTAGAAGTAGTTTAATTTAATGTTTTAGTGCGGAAAAAAGGAAAATGTTGAATTTATCATTGAAAATTAATTGTAGATAATTAATGAATGATGAACTTCTTACTTATTTGAAATACCGTACTATCTGCGTTCCTTTTGTTCTAGTCAGTATTTTTAGTTGATCTCGAACGCTCGATCTCATTTTTGTTCAGCCTATATTAAGATAAATATAAGCTTTTAAATTAATTTAAAAAATATATATATAATGCCCACCAGTGCTCTTATTATAATACGCAACTGCTGATTCAGGGAATATATTGTATATAATTTATACGTAATCAATAAAAACATATTTTATCTAAATTGTTTTTTATTCTTTTTCAGCTACATACATATCATATTAATCACATTTGAACATTATATCTTATTAATTGTAATATATAAAATTTTTCTTTCTATACATAAAATTCTAGAATAAAATATAAAAAGTTTTATATATAGTTTTGGAAGCTTCGTAATTGTAAGGGAAATAGAATATATAGAAAACTATGTAATATCGTTCATATTGTTTTTGTCTCTTATTATTATTTTCTGTTATTTTATTGAAAAGATACTAAAAATTGAAAAGATACTAGGCCACAGAATTTATGGATCCTATTTTTCCAACGAAATGCTCTAATCCACTTTACAGGAATGGAATGGCGGTTTGAGAATGGACAAGCACGTGCCAGGACACGCGTTCTGCACTGAAGCCACCGCAGAGCAGATGTATCACAAATCGTGCCTGAAGTTACATCTACCCATATAATCTGTGAGATTACATGTAAAACATGACTACGATTCGTCCAATCAATGTAAGTATTGAATAATCAATTTACACAATTAGCTATATAATCATCCCAAAAGAGAAATAATTTTTCTCATTATTCTTATACGTTCTTGTAGTTTCAATTACTTTATTATTTTATTCTGCACTATTTTATTTATTTTATTATAGTATTTTATAACGATATACAATTTATGACGATACAATATAAGCATTAAATAAAATATACACACTAACAGTTATTTAAGAATAATATAAAATTAATATAAAATAATTATTACAATATAATAGCATTCTTTATAAAATATATTTATTATAAAATATATTAATAGCATTTCGAAATAAACGATTCAAAATTAAGTTGATAGCGCTGTGAATTCTTTTCAAACACCTGCATAACAAAAAAATAAATTGTAATATTTTTGTAATAATTTCCCGTAATCATGCATAAATTTTATCGTACTTGAATAACATTTGTTCATTATTATGCAAAAGCATCTTGATGAGGAAAGCAATTTGCATAACGAGAGCAAGTGGATATCCCCTTATAGTGAAACGGCCAAGTGTTAGCAAAATAAATAGGCGAGTTCGATCGTTCGATCAAAGGCAGTACGAGCGAGAGAAGATCTGTCAAAACAGCTCTTAGGAGCATCCAAAATGGAAGAATAATATTTTCCCGTTTAATTCTTGAAAAAATTTCATTTTACTTCCGAGATCCACCCATTCGTTCTGATAATATTGGTTTATGATTAACGACATATTATTTATTTATAAATTACATCACGTATTCATTATTCATTGTTTTATTTTTCATTGATTATTGTTGTATATTTAATTTTTCAGTATTATATATTTATTTCATTAAAAATTGTAAAAATTATTTTATGTACAAAAAAAGTAATGTTCTCTTATTTTTACTTAATTTTCTATTTTTTCTTCAATTTATTTTGCTTTACATTCTAAGTTCTAAATATTAATCTAATAACATGAATTTTTACAACATGAATTATTAATTAACACGATATCATAATAATGTAATGATGTAATAAAATATTTTTGATTAGTCTTTTCTTTTTTTTTTATTGCAAAAATTAAAACCTCTAATTATCTTTTACTATCTTCTCCATTATTTTCACACATAAAAATTTAATTTCTGCACAAATAAATGTGATAAGTTCAGAGGACTTTGCGGAATGCTAATGCAGACGCACTGATCCATCAAGACTACTGCTGTGCGAATAATTTCCTATACAAGATCTATTTGCAAACAGCGTGCAAGCTGCGACGAATCCGTTAGCACGCTCGATCGTTTCCCCAAATCTTGCCAATAATAGTAATGCCTCAATGGTGCCATTATGTGGACGATATATCAATGTGTGCATAGCGCACGACAGACGGCCAGCATCCATAAAGGTGTTGGATTTTGGGGGATTCAATCAGTTTTTGCCGAGAGCTTACATCCCGTCCACGTACACAGTAAATTTAAAAAAAAAAGATAATAATGTCTAAACGGGCGCGACAAGCAGTTCTATCGCTTACTTTGTTACTTTTGCTTTTTAAAAAAAACGTACCAACATTTCATTTGTAAATTTCCTTTCTTTATCAATCTGGAAATTAAAATTTGACTTGAAAAAAATTAGATGCACTTTTTAATATCTTGATTTGCAACACTAAATATATTAATGTAATAATCAAAAACATTATGAATAATAAAATATTCTTATATCACAGAATACTAGTTACGCTGTTCAATTAAAAGTAAATACATTATTTTTGTGTAATAAATATTAATTAAACTTTCTAACAAACAAGAATTCTTCATTAATTACAAAAACGTTATTCTAATTGTTTATTCCACATTTTGCAGAAGCGAGATATCTTCCTTTCAAAATATACAAGCTCGTGGATGTAGAAACGAGCTCGTGGATATAGAAACAAAACGGAGTCTACAGATCAGGCACAGAATGATTTACGTTATTCCCCGAACGTACGGTATTTTTTAATTTTTTTGCGCGTCGCGAAGTCGTAGATATAGTGATTTCACTTCGATCGACCTTTCGTTGGGCCGTTTCCGTCGAGTGCACATATCGATCGCCACGCTCGGCCCTTATTGTACCGGCGCGCTGGTCTGTACGGTGACATACTGGTGGCTGACAGAGACGGTGGTTCCCCCATGGAAAGAGAGAAAGCCGCACGGCAACGAAGGGAACGAAGCACGGGGCCACGGTCATCAGGAGGGTGAGACGGTCTCTCCTAATTCAGGAAAACTCGTTAAATTACCTTGACCGATCGTTGAGCACTTAATCGAAGATTAATGGCCGTAGCTTTTGAAGGTCGCTTTACGATTTGTACGATTCGTCCCCGCGTTGGAGATTTAATTCGCCTCACGAGTCGGAAGTATCATTCCCGATCCAAACTACGCAGATCAACAAATTCCGCATTGTCCTAGTGATCACTATTACCCAAATAGGAAACTTTTGTAATAAATGTACAATTATTGCTTCTTTCCATTCACAGTATTTCGACATAATTGTCATAAGGTGATTCTGCATATCTTTTGCTAAAAAAGAATTTTATAATTATAAGTTATAAATATTGAGAAAATTATAAAGCAAAGTTACTTAAAAAACAAAAAATAAAAAATGTTCTTACTATTATTTGAATAATAATTGTACAATTTTATGGTGTAACGATTTTTATAATAATTACAAAATTAATTTCTGAAATGTATTCAGTAATATTATGCTAAAATGATTCGCTCTAACTATAGAATTTATTTTAGGCATCAATTTTTTAAAGATTGCTCTATATTGCAATAATTAAATTAAAAATTAATGATTTTAAAGTTAGATTTAGACTTATTACACAATATGTTATACATGCTATTTTAAAATTTAAATGATGCTAAAATTTTTCTGCATGCGTTCTTATCTGGGTATGATGTATGATTATTACTCAGGAAAGACAGTGAGGCGATTCTAATGTTCTTTAAAGAAGAAAATGAAGATGAGAAATCAGCTTCTGTGATAAATCCTAAATTTTTAATATAGCGAGATTAATTCTAAACCTTGCAATACAGATATTTAATAAAAAAATCTTTACAAAAATAAGGATTTATTTATAATTTAATGCCTTTATTTTGAAATCTCTAGAGTTTCGATGTATTTGTTTGCAGGCGTACAAACACACTTACTCATACGCCGGAGGAAAATTCAGCAAGCATCGTATTTCCGCATCTGTTTAGACGTGTCGTGTGCGGGGTAGCCGGTTTTCCATTGCAAGTAGGCATTTGCAGGCCTTTGTGGTAAACCACGAACAATACCGGTTACGGTACCGCGTTGTGCTGCTCTGACACACTGCGAAGCACACCGAGCTCTCTCTATACGCGGTGACTCGTTCGTGCTAAAATATGGAAAGCCCTTATTTGAGTTGCGGCTGATCGGTCACCCCCATCACCGGGATTCAGAAAATTAATTAGAATGGACCGCGGATTAATGTGCGTACCCTCATCTCGCGTGATGCATTGGCGGATAAATGAAACGCCGAAGAAAGAAGCATGCACGAATTGCTATGCGTTCATTCATCGGCGTTACCAACAATAAGATTCACAGAATCAGAGTTAACGTAGTTACGGTTAATTTTTTCTATAGTTGAAGCACCTATAGTTTATTAATTATATAAATTTGGAATAGCATTTATAAAAATTCAAAATAAAAATTTTAATTAAAGTATAAAAATAATAATAGATTAATTTGCTTAAGATAATAAGTTTTATAATGAGAAATAAAAAAAACGAGAAAGGAAATTCAAATAACCTCAAATTTAAAACATTATTATGTTGTATATTTTATATAATAAGTATTCAGAGAACAATTTCGGTAACATTATCCGGCAGCCGTTATTCCGGCCATTCTATAATCATCGGTGTCGCAAAAATTGACGGTTTCGCAAAACGTCAAGCCGACGACAGAAACTTTTGATGCGAAAGAGAGAGAAAGGGAAAAAGAGGGGGCATTGCCACGTACAGACGTACGCACAAACATATTCACGTACGCACATACGTACCCCATAGTTTGACTCCAGCGCTAGACGCACAGGGGGACAGATGTCTACGGGGGGCAGGTGTACCCCAGTGGTGCGCGTGCCAACCAACCCCCCGTCGCGCCACCCATTCAAGACTATAATTTACTTGAAGAATGCCCGACCCAGCCAGGCATTCATCCCAGAGTGACGTGGGTTGGTGCCTTAGGTTTAACAGCGAGATTCTCGATCGCGAGAAGCCGATCGCAGATGAGTCCGATTGCCACCCTCGACGTCGGACATCGCTATCGTATCGCGTCTATCACGACAACTACGATGACATCGACAGATACTTAACAAATTAGTGCGAATTATAATTGTCGAGAATTTAGAAAGCAGATTGCAATATAATGAGGATATTAAATATATTTTAATTAATATTTGCTTGATTTGTAAATGTACATTTCTTCTGTCACATACACTGAGAGAAAAATATAGTTACTTTTGGCCTCAACAATTTTATAATATTTCTAACGATAATTATGGTTAACATAATGATGCATATAGTTAAGTTAATCATATTTCGTGTTAGAAATATTATAAAATTTTGGTTGAGGCCAAAAGTAAAACTATATTGTTCTCTCAGGGCATCATCTTTCTTTAAATTAAAATAAGAGAGGAGAGCTGGTGTATATATTATATATTTATATTATTTGTATCGTTTGGCTGTTTGTAGTATTACTCAGATTTAGATACGAATGATGCATTTTCGTAATGGCATCAACTGTCTTGACACTTCCTCACCCCGGGTTTTAATCACATGTAAAACCGGGATTAAGTCCGCGCCAAAGCCCCATCGGACAAATCATTGATTTAGCTTCATTGTGGAGCAAGTTCGAAGCACCGCGCGCGCGTTTTATTGGGCTAGTAGGACCGAGATTATGCAGGATTACATGCGCGCTGAAAGTATATTTGATCTCTCGTCTCCTATCGGCCTGAGTTTTATTCGAATCAGAGGGGCTCGAAAAAAGACAGTCCATTTAAACCCTACTAAAATGGAGCTTAGTAGACTCATTGAAACAAACGTATATTTGTACTTGCTTGCGTTTGATTTAATCATTATGATATTGCTAATTTGAAATGTTAACATTAATTAAATCTATTGAAAGTTAATTAGTGCTTATTGACATCCGTGCTAATTGTTTCATGTTAATTAAAATCTTGAAATATTAAATGCATGATATAACTATATAGATATAATATAAAAAAATTATATAAATTAATGTCAATATAGTAGAAATTTTGAATATTACATTAATGATTAATATATAACTCTAATAAGAACGTTTTGTATAACTTGTTTATTTCTGTAGCGGCTATTTACAGTTATGCGAACTATATTTGATCTGGAATTCGTTTTTAAAAGATTTACCTGTACAGATGATGGATAGAGTTTCCTTTTCATGGCCAATTATCGAACCGCTGAGCGGTTTTCCCTAACTGTTCAAATCGTCCGCAAATAGTAACTTAATCTAGTAACCAAACGTAGCCCTTCGCTTTGAAATCGCTAACTACTGTCAGCAAATTTGTAATTTAATATCATATATCGGCTCTTTCATGGAGGAGACTCAATGGGAAGAAGCTACTAGTTTTATTTCACGGAAATATTATTTTCTTGAATAGCGGAACAACCGCTAGAAATCAACGATCAGTTGAGCATAAAATCTGATCGACACGTAAATAAAATAGCATGTATAGATATAAAAAAGGAAATATTAAAAGTGCATCAAATCAATTGTTTGCGTTAAGGAATTTCAAATAAAAGAAGTTATTCTAACATTCTCATATAGTCAATATATTCTCGTTGTTAAATCAATCGCCAATAACGGTGTTCCGTCTTTATCTAAGAATGTCAGAATTAATTCTAATTATTCTCTCGGTCAGGTGACACGTCGTTGTTTGCAATTTCTTCCGCTACTGAACCCCGAGAATTGAAAATGACGAAAGCGCATTGCGCACGGAGATCCTTTTAAATATATTCAATGTTATTTCTACACTTTACACGGGTGCTGGTCCCATAAGCAGTCAAGTGGTGCCGTAGCTCGTGCCCCACGCAGAACCCTCCCCCCCCTTGTCCTCGTCGCACGTCGGGTACCACGAAATCCCGAATTCAGGGACTCCCCCTGCGAGCTCCTCTCGTCATCCCCCTTCAGTCACTGGCTGGCAGCTCATTAAACACCCACAGCGCCCTCGGTCGCCCCTCGTCCTGATTTAACTATTGTTTAGCGGACGTGTGTATGCGTGTATGTGCATCGTCGTCCACACGGATCCGGCGAAGACTCGTCGTAGCGTGTACGGGGTGCTCAAGAAATTAATGGCACTAGAAGAAAAAGTCGTTTATTGGCAGAAAGAGCTCCTTGCAGCACGCATCCTTCGAATTACACAATAAAAGAAGCCAGGAGATTTACATAAATTTACAAATGCAAGAAAATATGGCAAATATTGTAAATGGAGGATTTATAAAAAAAAAAACAAGAATTATGGATAAAAATAAGAACATGCGCTTCGTAAAGCCAAATACTTAGGAAAATACAATCTATGGGTCTGAAACTATCTAGAGATTCAAGCATCTGAATATTTATAAGAATCTAATGATATTAAACGAAATTTCATAAAGTTATCACCTTTTGCATCAAGACGACGATCGCTTCCGGGTTGCATCCACGATTTTCAACCACCCTGTATACGTCCATGCTAATGTGTGCGCGATCAGCAACATCGTCACAACCACTATGCGTTCACTATCACCAGCAAAGGGATCGAACGAGCCATCTGTCCGTATTTTCGTGTCGTACGTACGAATGGCAGTGGTTCTTATTTTGATGCACTTCGCGCAGTTCATGCGATGAGTTATGCAGGCGGGGTGAGAAGGCGAAATTTCGCGCCCGTCCTTCGTGGCGGGGTCATTCTTCAGGCGATCCTCGAGGGAACTTCTAACGAGGTCGACAGCGATCAGCTAAATTTGTTGGTTCAATTGCTTTCGATTTAATTGCGACATTGTCACGCAGCCGTTATTTGAATTACGAGGCTTGCAAGAAGATAATTAAAAAAAGGATGAAGAACTGTAATAAATGTGAATACATTTTATGTAAATTTTATTCATAAATTTTAAAACATTATATATATATTAGATATTTTTAAAAAATTGCATTAATATATGACTTTTTATTTCATTAATTAAATAATTACTAATGTCCAAAGAAATAATATATAAATATAATATATTAAAATTTGCTATATTATGTATATTAATTTCGAGAGTGACTTAATTTATTCCTAATAGTTCTAATGCAAAATAATAATTTTATTTTTAAAAATAATTTTTAGATTGTATTTAATTTCATTTTTAATTCTTTCATTAAAAATGTATTCTTCAATTTTATTTTAAAGCCGTGCATTTGATATATTAAATACGCTCGAGATTTCCGGCACTAGACTTTTAATCATCGTTCATAATCTACCTAAATCCAGTCACGGATATTGAGCACCGCCGGAAATACAGAAGTGACGTGTCCCTTTCGCAGTATACACCGGCTCGAGCTTTGATTGCGATCGTTCAACCCCAGCAACGTACCTCACCCCTTTGCGCCTTTCTTGCTCGCGCCGACGCCACCCTGCACATTATTATTTCATAACAATCACACTGCGCGTGGAACGATAACTGTCTGTTACGAACAAGCGATGAGTTAAAGACGCGATCATAATGTAATCGATAACGAAAATTAAATTGTACGTACTAAATTTTCATGTGATGACAGAGATTATTATCATTTAGTATTAATATTTTATTATTTATTCTTTCTACATTGTTATATTTTCTCTTACACGCATTAACAATTTTTTATATACGTTTAAAAATAATTTTGATGATAAAACAAAATTCGAAATAATATAAAGGATGAAGAGAGAGAAGGAACAAGAGGAGAATTGTTAATTTCTTTACTTCATGTTTTATCAATAACACAGATAAATTTTTTATAAAAGAAGGAGAATCCATTCCAAAGCGGAACCTTTAAGCGCGTTTTAACTTTCTAATTACTTCCACCGAAGTAATAGGAGAAGATGGACAATTGTCCACTGGTTTGTCCGGTTGTCCGTCTATTGAATCATCTGCCAACGAGTTTAAATTTCATCCGTGTCCAACGATAGCAAGCAAAAAGTTAATTAAATCGTCCGCTATCCATCTCGACTAAAGGATCGACAAAAAAGCTTTTACTCGCTTGGATGACGCAGTCTACTCTCATCATTGCTATCTATAAAGATAAAAGATTTTATTAATAGTTTCTATTACATGATTATACGCATTTAAACAATTACATTAAGCAAAACTGAATAATTAATTAATAAATTAAAAATGACTTTAAGCTTCAGTTTTCCTTTAATATAAATATACATTTTATATTTATAAAAAATATGCTTGAAGTCTTTATAAACAAAAATGTTTAACCGGAAAAATTATATATTTATTGCCAAAGACTCCTTTAAATAAAACAAACAGCTTTTAAGATTGTACTCTTTCATCTCATTTATTATTTTATAATGCAGCTCTGGTTGAGGATACAGATTTATATATTTCATGAATCTCCCTTTTTTTCACGCAAATCTGTGCTTTCTCACGCGTATCAGCGACCGTTTACTGCGTTCTCGAGAACCGAGTGCTCCTGACCATCGCTTCGGCCACCCGAAATCCTGCTAAAGCGTGTGCCCCATTTCACGGTTGTTTCGTAAGAAGCCGGCCGGCCCGCGGCCCTTTGAAATCCACCACTTCACGGCGAAGATCAGAGGCGAGCCGCCGAGAAAGGATTTTCGCGCTCTTGAGCCCTCAGTTTCGCCCCTTTTCGACGGGATTCCTCGACGGGTGCTACATACTCACTCGATTTACCCAACTTTCGGAAATATCGATCCGGCCGGATCCTTTTGATCCTTAGAACGTAACCGACGCGCCAGATCGAGCATGAGAAGAAGGAGCCGTGCGAGAATGGATATCCTCACATTTTTCTTTTTCCACCGCGTATTCCTCGTGGGAGTTTATTAGATACCGATATCACATCCGAGTAACGGGTAAATCATCAAACGGGGATGTGAAGGAAACAGGAAATACTATATACATGCAGGTATACAGAAAGTCCCCGTTACGTTCTCGTAGAATTTAAAAGGATTGAAAGGAGAAAGGAAGAACTGTTTAGATACCTGCCACTTTGCTTAGCGGATGAGTTTACTTAGGATTTTAATAAAGGTTGAAGAAATCTCAAGTGCTACTTCAAATATTGTGAAGTATTGACGTCATTCATCACTCAATTCATTGATGAAAAAAAGATTGTCATATTACAAGAAAATTATTTACGACAGACTTTACATTTTTAAATTACAAAAAAATTGATATTTTTAATTAGGCATTCACTAAACAAACAACATCAAATGCAATGTTTTAGAATGAAAAAGAAACGTACTTTTATCTATTAATAATAATAATCTATTCTATGGAAATTTTATAAAGAGAAAATATCTGTTCCTTGATCATAATCTTCTGACATATGTCTATATTCCGGAAACGATTGGCAAGAAACGAATCGGTATCACGGTTAACATTTCAATTTTTTATCGTGCGTCGCTTCCGGAAGGTGGAAAAAAGCTTCCGTGGGATAACTTGTAGTCGACAGACGGCTTAACATGCTAAGAACTAAGCATTTTCCACGGTGGTCCGAAGCGAGGGGGAAGCGCAGCGTATAGGAAAATCGAAGTCACGACGACCATGTCGAATCGATTAGAATGCGGTGTACGGGCGTGCTCGTCCACCTTTGTGAACCACCGAACGTGTAATTTCAAGGTACTTAAGCCGCTTAACGAGATTTTTATCCCATTTGCCTATTCTCTAAAGAATGAGATTATTTTTAATATTATATATTTTTACGTGAAATTATTTCAAAGGAACATGAAACTCTGAAATTATTTTGGATTCAAGATAGTGATAATAAAAGATAAAATTAATATATCTTTAAGGTGGTTCTTCAGTTAAATGAAACACTGGATAATGAAATGGGACTTTGGGAGGTTGTTATGTAATGTAAAATGTACCTTCTGTCAAAATTTCAGCTTGTGTTACCGATTAAATTACGTAAAAAAAGCTATTTGAAAATCAACTTTTTAGCATTGCTCTTATGGGAGTCTCTCAATATTTTACCGGAAGTCACATAATATCTTTTCGACAAAACTGGGTATCAAATTAAAAAACGAACTACTAAAACTTGAAATCACAATCTTTATAATGGTATCAGTCACATAGGACT
>VBVQ01000239.1:4967-74156 GCA_011636635.1 Tetramorium simillimum | reverse complement strand
AAATTAATACTTTTTTAATTTATAATATTTTTAAAGTGCACACTGTGACAAATTTTGATTTCTGAATCTATAATTTTATGAATGCAAATTAATTCATTTAAATTTAAAAATTATTTAAAAATCTTTAAAGTAAAAAGTTCCTAGAAATCTCAAATGATGCAACTAGAAATTCAAAGAAAAAATTTTATAAGATATTTGTCATTTAATAATGTAATTAAGAAAAATGTATCTCCATGTCACTGATTAAATTTATTTATAAAAAATAATTAATAAACAAAAAATTAAGTTGCGCATGCATTCACACTTTGTGTACACACTATAAATAATTTATAAAAAAGTACTTTGTAAAAAGATTTCTCTTGACAGTTTTACGTGGCAGAAAGGTAGTTATTTTCGTATAGTATCACCAATGTCTAGGGCTAAGCCAAAATATCGAAACAGCAAAGAGTTATTAATCAGATTATGAAAATTACGGTGTCAATAATAGCTTACTAAACTCTAAACAATGGACCGTGAAGCTGCTATATAATAACAGGGTAGTCCGTGCGGTTTCGTGAGTGTCGAAGAACGTGTTCGTTTGGTGAAGGTAGGATCAAGACTGTCGCAGGAGAGAGTCGCTCATTGGTTAAGTATCGATGATGGTGATTGACGTCACACTGACGAACAGCACAAATGTTTCTGGTAGCTTATCCTTCTCAATTTAACTTGTTTATTCTGAACGGCTATTTTTTTCGTTATGTTTTTTTGAATTATGCTAATGAATACGAAACACATTCAACAGATAGAAAAATAATATTGCACTTCTCTCAATGTCATAATTAATATAACACAAATTATAATTTTTCAACTTTTAAGATCATAAACAAAATTTTTGATCATTTATTTTTCAACTTTAGCAAAATATGAGAAAAAACTTATGTATTTGCAACTTGTAATAATAATTACTACAAAAAATAAGCAATTAAATGTTAACGTGTTACAATGTTAAAAATCAAAGTCTATTATTTATAAATAAAAAAAATATTGAACGTTTTGACTTCACCGAGTTTTCTTCAGCCATAGACATTGCTGTATGTATAAAAGATTTAATGAAGTCGAAACCTTCCACCTTCCTTGTGATTTAATTTTTTTATTTAAATACTAAATTTTGTTTTTTAACACATTTACATTTTAATTGTTCGTTAATGGTCCATAACTTTATATTGCTATTGCATTGCAAATAACCAGCTTGGTTTTTCTTAGATACTGTAAAACATTTTTGCATCCTTGTATATAAATGATGGAGTTTTTTTTATGAAAATTGGATGTAGCAATATACAACGTTAATATGCATTAGCATTATATTTTAAGTGCAGTCTTATTTTGATTTATTACCCATGCTAAATCATATTTGGCAAATTGTCTTTTTTTTTAGTCACTGAATTTTGCGAGTATTTCGACCCCTTCTTTCTATAGGTGTTTATAGCAAGATACTCTTCTTTCAAGATAGGTGGGTTTGTCTCGTTCTTCAGATCTGTGAGATTGACATCCCAAAATGCGATTTTTAAAACTGATACGGCATTTGATTATCCATAGTTTGTCTATATTTATCTATAAATATTCATGTTTTGTCCACCTTTTGCAAAATTAATTAAAATTCACATTTATTTATAAATAATCATATAAAATATTCTAAAATATTTTTCTTTAAAAAAGAATTATAAAAATTTTAATTTGGTTTTTTAAACAGATAAATTAAATCTCTAAAATACAATTACAACATGCAATTAAGAGAAATACAAAATATCATCGATGCAACAAGCAACGTTAGAGGCATAGAAACGAAACGTGAGTGAAGTTAACACCTCATTTAAAAAATTTAAAAATTTGAAAAGTTGTTCCTGATCCGTTTTCTAGATTTGTTCTAAACTGTTCTAGAAGATCAAATTTATAGAATACAAATTTTTTACAAAAAATTGAAAAAAAAAACGATTTTTGAACCTTTGGTACCCCATTTTTCAAAAATCGAACTTTTCAAGATTGTTCTAGATTGTTCTAGTTGTACCGAACATTATCCAAAGTATCGATTGATTCTTCCACATTTATATTTCGCGTTCCAAATCTGCTAGTACCATCCGTCGGTTTCAATAATTTCTACTTACCTATATTACCTATCACAGTTGCATTAACAGTGAACGGTATTTTAAGATAGCATTATTGGTCACTGAAAAATTGGTAGATGGTACTACGAATCATAGTGAAATAATTTTCTAAAATTCCGCAGGGATGACTGATTCGTACAGTCATCTGGGCTTAGCAAACCCACGGACCCGAGCTCAACTACAATCATAAACATTTACATATTATACACATATGTACACACATTTTTGTTAGTGCAATAAATATTTGAAGGAAAATAAAAGCAGGAAATAAGAAATTTAATTTGAAAAAAAAAAGGATTATATAAAATAAGGAGCAGGACAGCAAAAGCAAAAACTTAATTTTTTAAACATATTTTTTGATAAAAAATTTCCAGAGAAAATTTCCAGAGAAAAAGAAGACCGTTTGAATTAAATTTTTCTTTTAATCTTATTCTCTCACAAGAATTACTTTGATCAATATTTCGATTTAGCGAACTTGTAGACTCAAGCTCAATTCATTGCAAATATTTACATGCAATTATTTCCATTTAATATATATATATATAATATATGTGTATATATACACATACACACTCAAATGTACGTTTTTACGAGTAATAGTGCAATAAACATTTAAGAAAAAGCGGAAAATGCAATTTAATTAAAAAAAAATAATATTAATATGAATAAAACCATATATGTTTAAAATAGAAGGAAAAACCTAAGCTCATTTTTTATTTACATCTTTTAATTAACAAAAATTCTATCTACCCTAAGGTTATTTTCGAGTTCACCATATCGAAAGTTGTGAAGGGTGGTTTTGGGGAATGGGGCTTTACCCTTTATAAACTAGGGTGGAGAATACCATGATGCCGTCCAAACTTGGATACGCCATTTTGTTAAGAGGCGAAATAACGTAATAGATATTCTTATAATTTTATAGCCGTCCAATTATTAAAATCGAAAATAAATAAAATAAATTTTAATTATGAATTTTTAGATAGAATGTATTAAAAAACATAACAAGGAAAAAGTACATAACATAGAGCTATTTTAATAATATTGAATCAATTTTGCATCGATAAACTATCGAATTCCGGAAACTTCATTTTTGTGAATTATTTTTATAACATATGATTTTAATAATTATAAATATTACATCTTACATTAAATAAACGTAGGGCCGGTTTTTCCAACATCTTGGTAAGCTAACTAATAGTTAAATCATACATCTGTCTTTGTTTTGTCTTTAAATTAGACAAGTTCAAATGTATAATTTACTATTATATAATTTACTATTATATAAACTATTATATAATTTACTATTAGCTTATCAAAAAGTTTGAAAAACCTGCCCTTAGAGTTTTAAATTATTTTAATTGCTAGATATTTAAAGAACGTATTAATTGTACATAAAAGAAATTTTTATTTTTTTATATACAGAAAATAAGCATCAATTATTTCTCCTTTTTTTCGAAATTCTTCTAATAATTTATGACGAATATCTTAAATAAAAATCTTTAATATGAATAATATATGTTCTATAGTTTATAATATGTACTGGATTAGAATATTATTTACTTTACTAGGAAGATTAATTATATATAAATTATTATTTTCATTAAAAATCAAAATTTCTTATACAATATTACAATGAATTAAACATTTGCAATTTCTCTGACCCAATCGGTGGCGCCGTCTGCAGTTCACAAGATTGCATTCCGTCCCACCATTTTCTTTATTGCATGATACGTCCTTACTATCTGCACTTCAATAAGAGATAATGAAACACAAGATACCTATTTGTATAATTTTTCTAGCCGATTATCTTATCAAATATGTCTGTTCTATATATAAAGTCATATGTATAATGTTGGTTAAAATAGTTAATATTAATTCTGACATTAAGAATTATGTCGAGCTATTGCATTAATTGTAAGATTAACGTTATAATTGTTTCTAATTTAATTTCTGGAAACTGAAATGAGTTGAGAAAAATACTAAATAATTCGTAAAATACTAAATAAGCAACGTATTAATTACATACATTTTCTATCTATTCTTCTATCGGAAGATTATATTATATTAGAATTCAAAGCTATTATAATTACATTTTAAATTCAATGAATGTTTTATATTTCTATTATTCATTTATGTTGGAGGATTTTTTAAATCTCATTTTTTTTAGAAAGGTATTTTTAATAATAGTCTAAATAACATGAAAACGAGCTCGATTTCTCGCAAATCCGTGTTAATTAATTTTCATTCAAATTTTTTATGTTCAAATACATAAAACGGTGTAAAACATGTAAGAAATTCCAATTTTGTATAATTGAATAAAAAGAATAACAGAGAAAAAGAATTAATAATGGTCTTCATAATTAATGTATGTGTGCATAAAAATTAAGCAGCAATTTATTTCTCAGTTTAGACTTTTTATTCTTTTCAAGTGCCCTAAATTGTGCCAAGTTAAACGCTTAAGTGAATTTTAATTAGAAGACTTTTATTGCACTTCTGGGCAGAGTTACATGCTTGTCGGTATCGGCTTCGAAATATTATAGAATATCGCGGCGGCCATAAGAGCGGCCCCGCGGAATATTCATGGGACCTGGGCCCGAATTCTAGGGGACGCTAGCGCCTGTTGAGCGACTATTTCGCAGAAATAGTATAATTCTGTTGGCTGTAAAGGTTAAACGAGGGTTCTCGGCCTTCAATTATCGGAGACCGTCCGCAGGCAGCAACATGCCGGAATATCCTTAAGGCGTCCGAGTCAAGTCTCATAACTACGGTCGGCCGTTTTAACGTTTACGACCTGCGAGCTATAACTCGTAAAAACGTCGATCAGATTTGACGCCCGCGTTAAATGAAAAAAATCGGTTTGCCAGGCTCGGTAAATAAGAGAGAGAACCCGTATCACGATGTCCGAAACGAGCATTATTATTTAATTAGGGGCAGAGATATACGAGCGACGTTTCTTGTAAAGTATTAAACACGAAAAATATTAAAAGCTAGAAAAGGAACTTTATAAAATTTTTTAACTTCTTTCTAACATTTGTTACAGCAAAAAATAGAATAATTTTCCAGTGTTGGGTAATAATGTTTTGTGTTAAATTGAGCGAAAACGCTGTCATTGCTTATGAAAAATTCAAGAGAATCTTTGAAAAAGATCCATTTTACAAAAATAACTTCAACAAGTTTAATACAATATATTGTTGCACGATACTCAGCAATATTCTGTTATTTTCATTAACTTTTAACGAAGATCTACGATGTTAAAGCCACCATTAACATCGTAGAAGTTACGAAAATAATTTTCTTTTACTATAGATGCATCTGCTTTATATGTTAAGTATAATTTCAAATTGTACAAAAAAGGTGGCTGTGCAAATAATGACTGAGCGAAGAAAACTAATCGAGAGTACAAAGTACACGTAGATAAGAGGAGATAGAGTGATTGAAAGAGATTAGATAAACAGAAATAAAAATAAATGTAAATTCATCCAAAAATATACTACGTATATAGTGTGTACGATAAACTTTAAATATTATTCTCATTTTTATTTTAATATTTATTGTGTAATCAATACAGTTATGTTTTTTTATTAGTGTAAGTTTATTTTTGTATAAAGCGGACAGACCGCATTTCTTATATCTTATAACGCGACGAAAGAATTATCCATGTCTACCGTTTTAAAATTAGCTTTCTTAACTTTCAATGTCCATAAGAAAATGATTATAATAATAAATTAAAAACAAAATGTATAATTTTTTATATAAAAATTATACAAATTAAAAAGAAGTTCATTGTAATCGCTAAAATTGAAAAAATTCCAAGCTTATGCAACGAAAAGCCAAAACGTATCTTATGAGATGTGTTGATGTTTAGTTCACGATTGAGCGCGCGCGCATTCGATTCCTTCCGTAGTTTTCTTTCGACTTTAAGCAAAGGAGAGGGAAAGTGTCGGTTCCATCATCCGGGGAGGGTTCATCCCCATCCCACTTGCGTAAACCCCCTATTTCCTTTCTTCTTGCTATAGCGTCTCTCCAGCACGTCGGGAAAGCTGGCACGCGGATTCTCTGAACGGCAAAGGTTGCTTAAGGCGTTGCCACTGGCAACCGATAAAACTGCGGAAGACCCTCCTGATCTCCTTTTGAAGAAACTTGCTAGGAATTTCTCCCGATCTGCCCAGTTATTGAACGAGCTTATTAAGAATGAGCGACACTATTAGAAATCGCTAGAAATATATCATAATGGCTTTTCCTTCTGATTTTATTGCAAAAAAATAAAATAAATTTTCTAGATGTATGTTTCCGGGATGTTTTTTAAAATATTCTCTTTTTTCATTTATTTAAAATATGTATTTCTAACGTATACCGAAAGTTGCATTATCAATTAATTTAAATTTAGCAATAATTAAGAAAATTAAATTCGTAATTTATCATATTAAATTTCACTAATAAATCTAATTTCACATTTTCAAACATACACATATAAATATTCTATGATAAAGTATTTTTTTCAATTGCGCATTTTATTAATCATCAATTCTATAATTATTATAATAGTTATTAAAAAATTATAAAATAAATAAAGACAAACCACCAAGAAAATAAAATCCATTGCTGGTAGAGTCGCTTTCGAAAGACATAAGCTACGATTTCCGGAAGCAACAGAGGGGCAGCCATCGACCCCTTGCATTGGGTCGGGAAAATATAAGCGGGGTCGATATTGAGAAAAGAAGGGGAAGGGAACTAACTCCCCGAAAAGCTCCAATATGTCTCGTGAGTTTTTCACGAGGCACGTGAACGTAATCACAAATATCGCGATCGAAACAGGAACGCGAGAAAGTTATTCTTGTAGATTCATTCTACTAAATTTGATTGGTGAAACAAGTCGTTATAGGGCATAAAATTTTTCTATTATACAATAATATAATAATTGCTCCATACACAAGTATATGTATATATATTAGTATATATACATTTAAAATAGAATTAATAATTAATTTTTAATATTATAACTTTATAGTTAGTTGACCTCACTTATACGCTTGATAAAATTCATTCTAATTATATAATTACGTTAATAATGTCAAGTTTATCAAGTTTGGTCTATCACATTTGGTCCATATTTAAATTTGACGCTACGCTTCTATGTGTGCGAGATAAGTAAAAACATAACAATAGGTTTCACGTGCTCCGTTCTTCGAAACGTACTCCGAATTCAAGAAGGACACATCGTCCCGGTCCATCGATAGTGCGTGCGGTGAGCATATAGAATCGAAATTCAAAGAGAAGGCATTTACAATCGAATATAAAAAAGGAGAAGGGAACGAACGACAAACGGATCCGCGATGTGCAAGAGCGATTCCCCGCTCTTCGGGGTCGTTACCCCTTTTCGGATTTAGGTCGCCGCCCCAAGGGCGCTTAACTTTCGTATCATCGATGGGAAAATTCGTTCGTTTACGAACGCGCGGCCTGGATTTTTCGTGATTCTCCCACGCGAGCGAGATGGCGGTTTATAATCGTGAGAACTATTATTATTTTCCCGCTATGTGTATGTGTATATGTGTGAAATTGTAATTCATAACGTGACTCATAAAGATATTAGTCATATCTAGCAGGAGAGATCCAATACTTTCGAAAATCATTAAATATAATCGAATTTTTCGTCTCTAACATCATCAATAAAATCTAACGAATAAATTCAAATATTAAACGTTAATTTAAATTCTCTCTCTCTTTCTTTGTCTCTTTGGAGCGCGCGTACACGTGCTCTCTCTTTTTCATTTCTGAATACATTTTTTCAATTCAATTTACTGGCACAATTTTAGCCATCGTTCTTGCAGTTTAGGTGATATTATTTATCCATACTTAATTCCCATCGCAGAATCTTGCGTGACCTAAATACGATCCCGTTGCCGTACACGCGTGTTTAGAGCATTTCCAGCACACGATAATAAATCGCATGCACGTAGATAGGCACACGGCTGGCGTAACACACGTGCAAGTGCCTGTGAAACTAGAGAAGATCTTGTTAGCCATTCAGCTGTACCTCTCTCTCTCTTTCTTTCTCTGTCTGTCTCTCTTTCTCTCTGGCACGCCCATTCATCCCCCTCACCAATACCTTTACAAGAAAGTTCCACGTGGAGTACTTCCGGGTTGGAAACTAACTTACTGAACCGTTGAGAAATCAAAAATAACCGTCTTACTTATTTGCATACACTCTGTTCTCATAGGATCATTGTAAATTTATCACACATGCATGCAAAAAATAAACAATAGGTTAAGATTAACAGACATTTTTTCTGTAAAAAATAAAATTTTTTTTAATCAGATCAATATACAGCCTCCCTAGATTTTTTAATATCGATGTAACATTATTTTATATTTTTTATAAACGATTGCACAAATAATTTTCTTTTAATTTCTTCTGGAGGAGATAATCGCGTTATAATAAAATATTAAGCGAAATTTTCTAATATCATTTATTTTTCAACTTTTTTTTTAGCAAAATAACTCTCTAGTGACAATTATAATAGTGAATATAAAGTGACAATTTATTAGAAAATATAATAAAATTGTAAAAGCACAGTAAAAGTACAGAATGCGTGCATATTTTGAAAATAAAATTCAAACTCGAAAAGAACATTTAAATTCGAATTTTTAATAAAATAAAAAAACAAATTAAAATACATTTCAATTATTTCTAAACAAGATGTTTTTAAATTTTTTTACAAAGTGAACAAGAAGTATCTATAGACAAATGTAGACAATCAATTGCCATATCAGTTTTACAAAAATTCGCATTTTATGGAGCCCACTTTACAAACTTGCTGAAGCTTTGTTATACCTCAAATCGCTCAGGTAGCAGAGGACTTTTCTGTCGAAGGAAAATCCGTAAATTAAACGGCATTTGAAAATTCCATTCATTGTTTGAGGAGACAAGAACCTTGAAAACTCAGTTCTGAAAAAGAAAGGAAAACGGCGCGTATCTACAACACTATTCTAAAGTGCTGTTAACTTAAAGGCTGAAATACGCATTTATACACGCATACGCGTGCACACATACACGTGTCCGACCAATTCCAGGCATGTCGGCTTCTAGGAATTCATAGGCGTAGGATTAGCTCTAAAATAGGCCTAAAGAAACCGACCTATATACTTCGGTGCTTTTTTCAAAAATAATTGTGAATTTATACGTGAAATATAATCGCTTTATTGCTCGAAATATAATATTTTTTCAAGCGTAACATAATTTGACAGAAAATGAAATGAAGACAAGACTAATACAAGTTTTTCTATATAAGAACAGTTTTTCTAAAACTATTTTAAAATGTTATAAAGTTTGTGGCAAATTAAATCTACAAGTAATCTTATTTGCCGAAGTATGCAGAATTATTAAAAATTTCTGTATCGTTATTGAGAAATTGCGATACTATTGAACACTTCAATAGAACTTTATATATATTAAAAGGAATTTTCTTTTTAATCTTTTTAAATTTCTTTGTATATCGTAAAGAAAATATCAAATTATATAAATTTTAAAGTATCCAAGCAAATAAAATGAATATAAATTTTTACTTAGAAAACATTATTAAGTTATATTGATTTTTAATTTAAAATTACATTTAGAATGCAAGTTTCTTTGATTGAGAAGTTATAACAAGTAGGAATTTTTTTGTTTTCATATAATCTGTTAAGTATAATAATTATAAAAATTTCGAAGACTTTTAGTTTTTATTTGTATCATTTGAAAAGCAATCTTTGCGCTTGAATGATCTTCTTGTCTCATGTATTCATTAAGTCATAAAAATTATTTACTATTACATGATATTTAAGTCAGATTTGCAATAAAACATCTCTCATTTTATATTGTAAAAAATCTATCTCTCTTTGTATTAATTTTCAATTATACAAAATTATTGCCTTGTGATTTTATATGTGAAGACTATAATGCTCTTCACATTTTGCTATACGCGTCATATAAATATAATTTTTTTTTAGTTTCTTATCATAAACTAATACTCTACACAAATATTATTGTATTAAAAATATTATAAACACATTGCATTATTATTATTATACATATATATAATTAGGAAATTTTAATACATACGGAGATTTAAAACAATAAATCAGAGTTAGGCAGGAAACTTTTGATTTTTATTAATTTTGCATCCATTATTGCATCGTGACTAGGATTATACTAGGATTATACTACCGGGAATGAAGCGTGCGTTTCTCGCCTCGAGTTTTCATGACGGGAAAAAAATGTGGGGAACTGATGGAAGGAAAAAGAGAGTTGGAGGGAGAGGAGACGCGCAAGGGTGGGAGCGGGAAAAATTTTGTTCACGATTTGGACGCTGTGTGGCAGAGTAGGAGCCGAGAGAAGAAGGAAGGCGAGTGAGAAGTTGGGAGGGATAGAGGGGTTGAAATTTAGGAAAAAAGGAGAAATAAATAAAACCACTCCTCGATGACGTTCCTCGCGGGGTGGTCAGATGGAGGGTGCGTTAGCCCGCGCTTTTTCGGCACGAGCTACCTCGCAGATTCTAATTGGTCGATAGGTAGGCAGCCATCTTCCGAATGGGCGTAGCCGACGGTTAATGCGGGGTGACTCACCCTGTACACCGAAAAGTGCCTATGCCTCTCGACCAGCAACCCTCTCTCGCTTCCACCGGCCCTCTCGCTCCGTCTATTTGTCTTTATCTTTCCCGTAAACCTTTCCCGTGAATAAAGCTTTCTTCTTTTCCACGCTCGTCTTTCCCTTCTTGTCCTTCTTAATTTTGCTAACGTTTCGATCTTTGTCCAATTTGACTGATGATTATCTTTATTTATCTTTTTAGATACGCCGATCTATTTTCAATCGTATTTTGTTCCATATTTCAATTTTATTTAATTTTTATCTTGTTCCTTTTTTTTTATTATCGACGATTAGAGAGAGAGAGAGAGAGAGATTTTTGTAGTCACTGATTAAAAATAAAATTAACTTTCCACTATACACAAATATCTTTTATCATTCCTATTAGTTCAGAAATATTTAATTGGTAAAGTTTTTAATTTATTATCTATTTTACAGTTTTATTGTAAACTTATGTAAAATACTTTTACTCCTTTTTTATCTTTTTCTCATTACATTACATTGTTAAGGAATTCAAATGACTTAATGTTGTAATTTTCTTATGACATGATTTCTTATAAATGCAGATTTATTAGCATTAAGATTCTTTCTATTACTTCGAAATATCATTTTTATCTATCTAATTCATATATTGACATATATTAATTGTTTCGTAATATTCTTTCTCAAACTTTTGTTTTCATCTCTTTTTCATTATAGTTTATTCTCATTTTTATTACTTTTTTCATTTTCCTCAATTTCACCTAGTTTTCCTTAACTGTTCTTTTATTTTGTCGTACTGTACTGTCCGACTTTCCATCGGATATTTCGACACTTTCGCGTATGATTCAGCGCTTTTCCCTTTCTCCCTCGATGTCTCCTTTGTTGTCCCTGTTCTTCATCTGTCTCACTCGACTCAATGTCTTCCGTCCCCTGCTATCTCCTGCTACCCTTCTTCGGCGCTCACGCTGTGCTCACTCCCTGAGACTTTCACGGCCGCCACCACCCTTGAAACATCTACACGACTGTGATCGACGAGGGAAGGCTGGAGGGAGGGTAGCATACCCAGAACTTTCCCTCGGCGAATTTCCAACACGTAGATAGGGGAGGGAGCGGAGGCTTACCACACCGATTCTCGTGGCTGTCGACTACAATCCGAGTTTTTCTACAGATATGTCGTTTGTTTTCTCTTATTTTCGCACAAATATTTTCCGGGGTTGTAATTTCAGGAAGTAACACACAATTCTGGTTTTTTTTATGTCATTAGTCGATGACGTATTACAATGTGCTCATTTTGCATATTTCCATTCGGTAATTAAAAACCGCGTTTGCAAACACACTATACATCAAATAAAATACGAGAAAAAAAATAACAGTAGAAGAATTAATTTCTAATAATATTTAATATTATTTCGATACCTTATTATTTATGTTCATCTCACACATAATAACGGAATACGTAACATTAAAAATACATAATTTAATTGTGCTTCTCATAATACGCGCGTATTTATGAAATATCCCTTGCACTTTGAATGCAACATGCGTGAACTGCATTATCGGTAAAACAAGGCGGTATTGCTCCACCGCGAGGCAGTGTCTCACCAATCAAACAAGTACGCTGCACACGATGCACAGTATACGTGTATAGAATGTGCATTGCCCTCCCCTCTTTCCCACTACGAGTGCATTCGCCAATGAATGGAAGCAGCAAATGAGCGATGCATACAGGTTCGGGATGTCCATCACGTCTGGGAGTATTACATGACTGATTTATTGTAATGTAATTTTTATCTTATGCTTCATATAAATATGAAGATTAATTAATTCATAAGCGGGAAATGTCTTATATTTATACGATTTTATTAAGAAGTGTTTATAATTAAAAATGCTTTATTTAATTTATTTAATTATATTAAATTCATTGTATAGATATTTAAAATATGAAACATTGATCTTAAAGTTGGATTTTTATTACAATTTAATTAACTTAAAAGAAATCATGTATGTAAGCTTTAATTAAATATTTGAAAGAATAATTATCTAAAATATAAAAAGAAAAATATGAAAAATCCTAACTATATTAGGGATATAGACAATTTTAAATTTTTATTTCGAATTATGAAATAAAAATATCGCTTTTCATTCATTTACATCAATATAGCACGAGACGTGATAGAAAAATACTCTAAAATATTCTGCGGTCTGCGAATTTGGCATCCTGAAATTTTTACAAAATTAATGCGTTTGATTATCCACAATTTATTCACATTTATCAAATAGTTGTTTTTTATCCATTTTGCAAAAAACAATTAAAAATAAAACTCAAACTTTATTTTGATAGGTTTTTTTAAACTATACGTGGATTCTAATTATCCATTATTTGTCCATATTTATCTATAAATAATAAATAATACTTATCTACTGTTTTTCTTTCTTCTTCTTATTCCGGGATATTGAAATATTTATCAAAATTTTTTTTAAGTTCATCTTTTATTTCTGACATAAAAGTTTAAGATATTAGATTATAATTTATCAATTATTTTGATGCATGATGACTACATGCTTCTTTTCTCACACTTTATTTGGACATTTTAATTCATATAATTTTAAGAAAAATGTTTCTTGCTGATGATAAAATTTTTCGTTTATTTTTAATTTTTTTACAAAATGGACACAGATTATTTATGGATAAATATGGATAAATTGTGTTAGCAAATCAATTAAAAAAATTCGCAATTCGGGATGTCAAGTTCACAGACCTAATATTCTGTAAGCAATCGATAGCGTCCCTGAATACATTAATTCTCATTTCCTAGAAAGCAGGATAACTTTCGCAATAAATGAAGCAATAAAAGATGTGATAAGACAGTAAAACGGAAAATAGTTGAAGCCCTTTGCTGTTTATCTCTAGATAATGTATAGATAATCTGATAGAGACGAATATAGCCTACACGTGGCTTATGCACTAATGCTCGGCACTGCTATAAAGTGCATTATCCCCCTTCTATCCCCACTCGTGCGTATCGTCTCCCTCTCCCGATGCAGCCCCTCCAATGACCATGAAACCACCACCATCGCTATCGTTGCACGGCGCTTGTTGGCTCCCCTCGCAATGCCGGCAGCGACGAGTTGCATGCGACATGCAATTTACCGATGCACGCCGTCGATTCGAGGACAAAAGAGGGGACCGCCACGAGGGCGCCTCCCCTTCTCACTCCCTCTTTTTAAAACGCACCGTCGTACAACTTCCGGGGAGATGGAGGATTATGTCCGTCTCTTCACCGCGATTTCCACCAATCCAACAACGCGACGCGCAGCGATAATTCAACGTATGCGCGTGTGCATCACGTTGCATCACCCGACATCGAATGAATTTTACCGGGTTGGTGCTATTAGTCCTGATTAAAATCAGTTAAAATTTACATTATGAATCACGAAGAGCAAAATGATATTTTACTAAATGATTTTTTACTCAATTTTTCCATATAGCAATACCAAAGAAAATGTATACAAAAATAATTGCTACGATATTTTTTTATTTATCTTATATATCATTTTATTCATAATAAATAAGAAAAATATTTTTCTACATATTAAAGAAAATTGCGTAGATTCAATTTTATTCAAAAAATAAAAGAATATTTATATTTAAAGATAGATTTCTGAAGAATATACATAATGGAAACTCTCACATTTTATTTATTTTTAATATAATGTTAATAAATCCGTAGTTAGGAAATGGCGAAAAAATAAACAGTTTATTATTTATTATATTTTAATGATACAACACAACTTACATCCGCATAAAAAAATAACTAGTATTCTGAAAAAAATCATAATAAAACTACATTCCATTTTTTACGTAACAAGTACAATTGTACAGTATTTTGTATACATTTATAATATTTTATAAAAGAATAATTTTAATTATCAATAAACTTGGAAAAATAAAGAACTTTTTATTTTTAAAAATTATACACTCATGGTTCTGTGTAAAGTTGCTAGTGTTTATAACTGAATAAGAAAATAGAAATTTTTATGAACGATGTTTATTGGATCATAATGATACTGTTAAAAAAAAAATCATTCATACAATAATTTATATGAATTATGCAAGTATTTCTACGCAATTTTCTTTATATGTGCCTCACTACTGCATTATCTACAATCATTACTTTGCTATTTTTTTTTCGTCTAAAGCATTGGTTTCTCTAAAGTATCTATAGACAGTTTATACATTAAAAATGTAAATAAACGTAATTGAAAAATAAATTCGTATATATAATTGCGATAATCTTTAAATTTTCAATTTGCATTTTTTTAATTTCTTAGCTTTGACAAATTAATAATACAGCAAGTTTTTAGCAAGATCTTAGTAATGTAAAGCAATGTTTGCGATCGCGAATTTTAGGCCGCCATTCGTACGCTGCATCCATAACTGGCGCTCCAATCTGCCCTTTTACTTACCATATGCACAGAAGCGCATGTACGTGCATATACTCATACGTGAAATCGCGGAATCGTCATATCCACAACATATATCATTTTAAAATTGTTTTTTGATCGGCTAAATCTCATATGTCAATATCACTTTATCATTTGTACATGCATTTTAATTAATGTATGGTTAAGAATAGGTATATATTTTTCTATACACAATAAGACATTAAGCGATCCAAATCAATTTAATTTGTACAATCAGTTATATATCTATTTTTATTTAACATATATCCTATTTTAAAAACAAGAAAAGAGAAAGAGCAAGAAAGAAACAAGAAAGAAATTCGCAAAAAATTAAAAGAGATTTTCCAGAGAATCATATGTTTATTTAAATAGTAAGTAATACACAAACATCATATTCTAAAAATTTTTTTTATTTTTACAAAAAAATATTTTTCTATTCTTTTAATATTCTATATTGCGAACACAGATATGAATGTCGCGTAGCATAGACATTTATTTCAAATGTGAACTCAATCTTTTGCTTCGCACGCAAAATCATAAAACGTTAACCGTCGGAATCGAAAATTGCCCCCATCATGTGATTATGTCGTTTTAACACAGCGCAACCACAGAATAGATTACAAAAGTCTAGCCATTCTCCATCTGGTATAGGATATTTAGGAAAGGTGGCTAGGAGCAACGGCTATGAGATGCAACGGTCGGGCCTAAAGAAGTTTCAAATGGATGCAATAAAAGTTCGAATTAAGAGGCATTAGCAATGCGAGCTACACGCAAGAAAAGATTAACTGTCGGGAGATATAAACGTTGTCGCACAAGCGTTGTCATTGAATTAAAATATCCCTTCTGCACGTATGAGTAATAAAATCTTAGGACAAGGGTTCGGATTTTTGCTAATAAAGATGCCCCTTACATTAAAATAAGAGAAAAAAGATATCGCTATTTCTGAAGGTTAGGACAATGATTAAATTTAAGTATATGCTAACTTATTTAAAATTTACATAATATTGTTCTTCTTACAGTTTATTATTTAATTTAAATTGATTATTTAACTATTACATAATATTAATAGAATAAGAACAACAAAAGTATATAAAATTCAATATTAATATATTCAATCAGTAATATATTTAATATTTAAACAGTAATAATAAGAAACTATTATTTATGATTATCCATCACATTAAAAATGCAATTATTGATAAATCTATTTATATTTATATACGTAAATTATTCTATGACATTTTATTTTCTTCTATTATTATTATTATTGACTTAAGCTGATTGATTTTATAAGATATATTTCATTATAACCATAGAAAGATGCAATAATCACACTTAAAAGCTGTAGAAGCTAACTAAAATATTAACAACCATTTATTAATAGCACTTATATTCTTTCTGAAATGTTTTACGGATTCGGATACAGAAATGTTTTCGCTTCAGACATCGATGTTTATTAAATGCTATGAAAACATTATAACACAGCAGCAGAGAGAGTTCATTGAAGAAACGGAGAAAGAAACTTCTTCACAAAGTGCAACGACCGTCCAATAAAACTCTAATAAAACTTGGAAGGTAGCTTGTTTTCGCGGGTCCTTCCTCATCTTCGGACGAGTGCCTTCACGGTAGTCGAAGACAAGGTGGCGGTACCTTCGCTCGTAGAAAAAGGGCGATGTAAAAAAAAAAAGGACGGAGAGGCGAAGCGAGGCATAAAGGAGCGAGCGAGAGAGAAAAAGAGAAATAGAGAATAAAAGTGAGAAAGAGAGAGAAGGCGATAGGAGTAGGTCCTTCAAAAAGGGAACTCCCGGCAGCCTCTCTGAATATTGTCATCGCGGGATCCATCCGTGAGATCCGCTTCTTTTGTGCACCGCCAACTTTTTTCTTCCGATTTCACGGCGGCATAATGGATTCCCCGATCCTTTGGATGCGCTCGTTACCACGGCATTCGTAACGGCCGCAGCTGCCTGGCTAGAACGCGATAGCGCAATATGTATATATAAATACATAGATCCTTGGCCATGTATCTATTACTTTGGCGTACATGAAACATCGGATTGACAATTACGTGTTAAATCTTCGTTGCAAGAAAATTAAACGTCGCTGTAATAAGGAGAATTAATAAGATTCCATCGTTTTCCAAAAAAAAAAAATTTATAATTTCGTAATCTCGTCACGATAAAGTCCGTTTCAAAGACGAAATCAATCAGATATATTACAAAGAATACATAACTGCAATGATTTCCTTCGAAAAAATTAAGCATAGTTACTCGACAAATTTTCTATTTAATTACTTATTTTTATTGAAATGAATACTTCGTAACTTCAAAGATATAAATATAGTAAAATGTAAGATTTTTTGTGCTTTAATATAATATACTAAACATGGAAATTTTTACTTCATACAATTTACTCTTTTAATTCAAAACAGATATCAATAACGTTATTCTATATTCGCAATAATTTTTCTCATTGCATTATTTAAATGAATAATCTTATTATACTAATTGTTTTCTTATGTACAAATTGTATAGTGTACAATTTATAACGTACGGGTTATAATTTAATCTTGAATACTTCAATCTTAGGGCCTAAGCAGAATGGCTGATTTATCATGCTTTATGATTTAAGTCTTAAATTCTGTCTTAAATCATAAAACATGATAAGTCAGCCATTCTGCTTAGGCCCTTATAGTACTCACGAATGAGTCTATTACAATTATGTCTACAATATCCAGATATGAACTGTTTTACTCATAAAGATATTAAAAAATTATAATCATTATTGAATCATAATCATTAAGTGAATCTCGCAAAAATCGATAAGTTCACTTTAACATGAACTTCGTAAAGCAAAATGACGAAACCTGAAGTAGGGGCGACTTCCATAAATAATGTAGGACGGTTCCTGCGTACGGAAAGAGGGAAACGCACCGACATACGCGTGCTACGGCATATTTTGCTAGGGCTAGATCCGCTAGAGAAATAGGCAGGGACACGATGGTCGTTTAGGAAAAAGGGGTGTAGGAGAGAAAGAGACAGAAAGAAAGAGAGAGAGAGAAGGAAGGAAACCGAGGCAATGCCAGCTGCGCTACCATAACATAGCGAAAGGCCTAAGCACAGGAACCTACTACCAATAGGAGCCAACTGTTCATTAGTCTGTTGGTACAGGCTGTTCCAAATTGTCCCCGTCGTTGAGCCTGCGAGGGTGTGCTTAAGTCATGCTACGTTTAAAAATCGTAGAAACGTCCGCGTACCGACCATTTTGCGGTGAAACCGAGTTCCGAGGTGACGTAAAGATGCTAGTCCCTTAATACATTTGCGGTCACGCTGCACGCCACTACAAATTGTCCTCGACAACGATTAAGGTTCATCATCGGTAGCGTCGTGCTAGGACGACTTCTGTCTCGTTGGTAAATTTTTAATGCTCGCTCTTAAAGCAACGGTTTCAAATGTATTTCAAAAGAAATGCGCAAGAATTTTCCAACGATCAAAATGATATACGCTTTTAATTGATAGCCAAACAAGTGATTTAATTTAGAGTTAAAAAGAAACGAGAAAAATTAAGTTTTGAAAGAGAAAAGAATTTTTCTATTTGAACAAAGACACATTCATACAATGAATGAATGTTGCATTCAAATAAAAGCCTTTGGATACGTGTGCATAAACTAAAATCGATAAAACCTGCAAAATAAAAAAATGTGTTTATTATGGCAAATTTGTAAAGTAATTTTAAAATATTTTAGCAATTTCGATTCTTGATGTAATTGCAAGTATAAATTTATTCTCAATGTTTTAAAAGAGATTTTTAACAGCGAAATGTTAACTCACGAATTCATTTATGTACTTATTGTAGATAATAAAGTGAAAAATATTCTAATGCCAATTACTGTAGGTACTTGCAATTGCATTCGATATGAGCAAGTTGCATCAGCGATGATAATTATCACGGAAGCGAAATACGCTTCCAGTTGGCTCCCATTCTCTCGATATTCTATTATTGCCTTGCTGCGATCAGGCAAAGAAATGGCGATCTAAATGTGAAGTAGAAGTCTAATGGACTGATTTCTTTCTCCGCTGCGGCCGGAACGAAAAACGTTATTAACGCGACAATGCGGATGCGAACTTGTGCTAAAAAAGCATCTAGCGACAGATGCGAGACGAAATTGCGTTCACTGGAAACTGCTATAGAAACGGCAGCTGCTTCGCTGGCAAGTCAGAAATCTCCTAAACCCTGTCTTACCGATTGCTACAGCGTACTCTAATAATTATTTATTTTATAAAGTTTAAAAATTAAAAATGTAAGAAATGAAATCGATATTTCAGAAAATTATTTATTTCGCTTACCAATTTATTTTGTCACGACGCGAAAAATGCCATGATAGTTAACAATCGTTCATTCAATCCATGAAAATTTATGCATCTCAAGACAAAATGCATCTGTATTTATTTAAACGTAAAATAGTTTTCTCTAATAATTATAATTTCGATGTCAATTAATAAATATCATGATTTTGAAAAAATATGAGATACTTCTCAATTAAAAAGATATTTTACCGATCGGTACATTAAAAGTTGTGATATAATTTTCTTTCTTATATGAAAAATTAATAATTAATAACAATGTTTTCTTTATAAACATTTAACAAGAACAAGTACATTTAACAAGAAATATTATTGCACGGCGTAATGTCGCCATAATATAAAGTTTCTTTATTCAAAATATCTGAATGCAACAAGATTTAAGATTGTACAATGATACTTTTAAATTATTCTCATAATAAATTCTCATAATAAAGATAAATAATTAATAACAACACCTGAAATATTATTTATTATTCTATATTTCAAGAAATATACTAATTTGATACAACATACTTGCACTTATATTAAAAGTTATTTTATTAGAAAATACGAATCAGTAAACCGCCTTCAAAAGTCAATGTAACAGATAGAAATCACTATAAAAAAATCAATACTGCTTTTCGTTAGGTCGCCATTTTCCAAATTTTCTCTCTTTTCCGAATCTCTCGGGAAATACTCCCTGGGTGCATTCTGCCGAAAACAGCCGGTCCATCGTGGGGGCAGATTGCACTCTTCGGTAGATCTGACTGGAAACATTTGCCACATGACGCAGCTGCGCGACCCACAAGACCGCGATGCCTGTTTCCAATCCATTTTCCGTTGACTTTTTCCTCGCATCCTTTTCAATTGATCGGTCGAAGAAGGGAGGTCAAAGATACGCGATTTTTTAAAATCACAATAGGTGAATTCGTCAAGTCGCTTCTGTAAGCCATATGTAATTGTTACAAATCTGGAGAAGCATGAAGAGAAAAATTGGGAAACGTAGTCACTAGAACTGTAAAAATTATTAATTATTTTCAACACAACATATTAATTTTTAATAGTTATAGATTATAATATTTATTTAAATAATATAATCTCCAATTTGTATATGAACTTTACAAATGTAAGTTTTACAAATCCCTATTAAACTATTTTTAAAATTTACTTTATGTTGTTTCGATAAAAATTACAGAATTAAAAAAAAGATGAAACAATAAATTGAGATCTTGTGCTAAAATTTAATACGGAAAAGAGAAGAAAATTGAATCTTGAATTTTGCATATAGAGCTATAGAGCTATAACTATTAAGAAATTTTATTGAATTAGGTTAATAAAACAATTTCCAATCTAAATGCAATTGAAAATCATCACAGGCAAAATGAATTATTTCAGATTTAATAAGGATTTAATGGGATTTCTTATAGCGCATATATATTTGTAAAGATTCAGAAAATATTTTTTTAATAAAATACTTTAGTAAATATTGAAATATATTTGATGTTTACTCTTTACAGTTTGAAAATTTATACCATGTAAAGAAATATAGAAATGAAGAGGATATAAATAGAATACTATTAATATTATAAAATATGTATAGAAATTTAGAAAACGAAATTTACACCTACAGAAAAGAAAATAGAGAGAGATAGAGAAAGTTTTTACAAATATTACTTCTCTCATGTGTTTTATCAATAATAATTATTTTGTATTAACTAAACATGAAAATAGAGACGAAAAAGAATTCAATAACTGCAGGGATGTGACTGATCTGTATAGTCATTTGGTTTAGCAAAACCATGAATTCAAGTTCAACATACCAGATACAAATATCTATACTTCACGCATACATGTACACATATACTTTTGCAAGTGATAGCATAATAATATATGAGAAAAAGTAAACGTATAATATACCCTAAGAATGAGAAGAGATTAGGAAGAACGAGCATATGTAATATAATATTATTCTATTGGTGTTGAAGTTGCAGGAATTTTTCTAAAAAAAAACAAAAAAAAAGGTTCATATTTCCTCTCTTCTAGCTTTTCCGAATTTCTCGGATAACACCGCGAACATATGACGTCATAACGCGTGTGAATGTGAATTGTACAAATTCGAACGATGCCGTTGACATCGTAGTAATTAAACCGCGGTCGTAGCAGCTTCGCGTTCTCGCTTTTCGCTAATTAATCGTAATTTATTAACGACGTCTTTGCTCGGCGCTCGAGCACGGGCAGGTGAATAGAAACAACATGGGCGCGATTTCTTCCTTTTTTCGTCCTCTTCCATGGCTTCGAGCACAGCACCCTGACCCTGGGCACACGGCCAGCTGTCTCACTCCACCCCTTTTGTGAGAGGCACACACTGCTCTAAGAGTGGGATTTGTCTATCCCTGCGCAGGCAAAGAAGGAGAAAGAAAGAAAGAAACAAAGAGAGAAAGAGAAAGAGAGAGAGAGAGAGCGAGAGAGAGAAAGCTGTATGGTGCGCAAGGACGGCGGGATCGCGTCGGGCGAGAGAACCAGGGCGAAGGAACTTTTGTGGAGCCCGCGGAATAATTAGCATGCTCTCCTCGGCAGCCTAATTTTAATGGAACACCGACATACGGCGTTTCATATTGTAATTCGTCCTACATTGTAGCACGCTCGCACGGTCTTGAATATTATTATCTACCGCGTTTCCTCCAGCGAAATCCTTACACACATTGACGAATATCGTGTGTATCATACACACTACTGCTCGATTGAATCTGAACACATCCTGGAGAAACTTTGACGAAAACTTCTTACGTTTCATTTAGGATGTCAATTAAAAGGTTTTCGCGATATTATAATATATACTTACGTATAAAAATTAATTTATACGGCACTGAAAAAAAAAGTGTCATAAAAAGTGTTTATGGAGGAAGAGATTATGAGATACTCATTCTATTCGTAATTCTCACAAAGTTTGGATAAACTTCTACAAGAAAGATGAATGGAAACTAAACATTAAGACTCATAAAAATATTTTACATCCAATTTAAATTATATGTATCATATTTTCGCTTCTCGCTAATTTGTCAATCGCACTAATGAATGTTAGATAATAATCAATTGTTGCGATTATGTAAAGTCCATTTATATAATTCGTAATGTTAAGTCAATTATCAATATGATGGAGATGCGGCGAATTGTCGTGAAAAATCCTTCGCGAGATTTAATAACACATTTTGAATGTTTCTTTTAAAATGCTTAACGAAACATGCGTTCTAGTGTTTAGAAAAGTATTAGATACATCTATGCCAATTCTCACGAGTCTTTTAAACAACGATTTTGTGTGCAAAAGACCCACGTGAAATCTTTCAAGGACCCCGCGTTTTTCCAAAAACACCCGGTAGATTTCTGCAGGCCTAGCGCGGAGGCACGAGTGAATACACACATGCGTAGCGCATCAGTATAAACGCACGTTCGCGATGTGTGCGCGATTGGCGCGAGGCGAGAGGGAAAGAGCGAGAGAGGAAGAGGAAAGCCGCGAGAGGAAACGAGCGAGCGAGCACGCATCACGCTCACGCGCTCGCGTGCACGCATAGTAGGCACGCATGCACGCAGACGGAGCGCGTACTCGGCTGCGAAAACCGGCGTGCGAAAAGTAGCCAATGGCGAGCAGAGGCGGGAATCGGTGGGGTCACCCACGTGGTTAACGAACGACCAATCCGCGCGCCAGCACCGGTGGATTTCGAGTTGGTTTCCCGCTCGGTACACCACGTTTGCATTCACGCACGAGAGAGACGGGCGAGGGAAAGAAAGAGAGAGAGAGAAAGAGAGGGAAAAAAAAAGCAGGAGAGTGCACGCGCGAGCAAGGAGAGAGCTACGAATTCGCGAAGGAAGGAGCGAGAGAGGCTAGCGATGGCAGAAGAAAAAAAGAAGAAGAGAGACGAGTTTGCATCGCGTCTCGGCTGCCCCCCTTCCTACCCTGGGAGGCAAAGGGGTGAAGGAGAAGGACAGAAAGAGGGGCACAACATGCCGAACGAGAGAGCCCCTTGGACGTCGCGTTGTGGTCTAGCTAAAGAGAGGAGAGCTTGGAAGGAAGGTGCGTCGCCGTCGCAAGGAGAAAGAGAGAGAGGGAGTGAAGAGGGGGAATTCCTTGGACACGCCGCGAGTCGACGTGAGGGAGAGAGACAGACTTGGCGAACGCGCGCGTCCCTTAAACTTGGAGCAATCGGGGAGAGCCATTTCTGCGAGGACACGCCGGCCGGTCTCCATCGTCGTCGGTTTCTGCGATCGAGCTGCTGACGGACAGCCACCGGAAGCGCGTCAGATTCGCGCAACAGCGCCGCGTTTGAGTCGCCGGAGAGACAGACGGAGAAAAGTAGAGAGAGAAAGAGAGACAAAGAGAGGGAGAGAAAAAGAGAAAGAGAGACCGCACACACAGTCGTCGCCTATCCGCGGATCGAGCGGCTCGCAGTCGGCCAGTTGAGGCGCGAGGAAGCCAGCAGCGGAAAACAAAAGAAGGTGCCAAGCCCGTCGAGGACCGATCTCGTCGCAGAAGTCGTCCCAAGGACCCCGTGCTCTCTCAACCCCGTGCATTTTGCCTCTCGCGTGTGCAGCCCGTGACCCACACGCGATCCGCGATCTGATCCACGAATCGTGTCCGGGATCCAGCCAAAAGTTACACCCGCGTGCCGTCCCATCAAGGATATACGTACCATCGGACGCCTTCAGGTCCCACTCCGACCGATCTAACCCGCGAGACTTTTCCATCTGTCGCCGGTACCATTTACCTTCTCTTTCCTCTCCACTCTCCACGTCGTCCACAAACCGCCCTGTGATCGTCGCGAACTCCGTCGTGCCGTGCCGTGTCCGCGCGTCCAAGACATTCTCCACCGGGTCCACGTAGACCCCGAGTCTACGACGAGGTCAGTACTCGGGGAATCGGGTACGCGAGTCCGCGCGCACGCGCACCGAATCGTCGTTTTCGTCGAGCCTGATACACGTGACCGAGCCGCGTACTCGGTGGAAGCCGGCATCATAGCGTCGAGAAGCGAGCAGCCAGCCACCATGTCAAAGCTCTACGTGGGCAATCTGCCGTCAGATTGCAACGAGAGCGCTCTCAGACAACTCTTCCAAGAGCACAGCCTGGCATGCACCACGATCCTGGTGAAGCGCGGCGGCTACGCCTTCGTCGACTGCGCCGATCAGTCGACGGCCGATCGGGCGATCGACAAGCTAAACGGTGAGTTGCCAACGTGAAATGAATTATGCTAGCGCTGCTTTTAATGCTTCCGATAATGCTTTATACATTGCTTCCCATCACAACGACGACGACGACGACGACGGCGACGACGACGGGGCGGCGTTGACCGAGAGAGGAGAGAAGAAGAAGAGGTCGAAGAGGAATATCCATCTGCTTCATGCCGCTTTGCCGATTATTTGTATATTAATAAAACTCTTACCGCTTTGCCATCTATGCTACTGCTTTTTCCCCAAGCTTAATTATGCAACTTGCGAGCTTATAAACCTTTCCCACAAATATTAGTCGACTGATCAATCAACTAACAATACTGGCTTTATGAAAATCTCAGCGCAAAGATTCCAATGAGATGTCGATAAATCTTCTCTTTAGGAGTCGCCTGGATGAGTGAATTTTACGCTCCATCAATCAAGCTATCCTTATCCTAAACATCCATATCTGTTTGCTTTATACTTGTACTGCTGAAAATGAATCTTTCATAATGTAAGGCTATGCTTCGTTTACATGCTTTTTGCTAGATCATAAGAATGCCGAATAGATGTAAGAATCTGCGTAGCATGCTTCCAACAAATTTTCTAAATACCAGAGCGAGTGTTTCGTTAAGCATTTTGAAAGGATAGCCAATATATCATGGCAAATTCTTTAAAAAACTTTTTGTGAAAATATCTGTCAGGTTACTGTGTCACATCAATAGTTGACCGTCAATTATTTTGTTTTTTCTGACAGACGCACTTTGATGTGAAGTTAGAGAATATCGAAATGCTTTCTGGTGTGTATGACAAAATAATGACTGTCGATGTGACTAATAAAACTGCCGATATTACCATCATAATTATTCAGAGATAAAATATCTTATGTGCAAATTGTAAAATTCTAATTACTTAAGAAACATTAGACGTATATTATTTAAATTCGCAAATAATTAGCGTCAACATTAGAGTGATTGACAATTAGCGGCTATAAGAATAACCTCTTCTTTCGTATGTGAAAAAAAATTTAAGGGCCGAGATTTGCATTGAAAAACTTTCGCCTTTTATTACTAATACTTAAAACTGCATGAAAGTATAAATTTCATGTAAAAATGATTCATGAAAAAAAGACGTAACAATCTAAATGATTCATTACGTTGTGCCGGTGATAAACGGATAGTGATGTATAAACGAATAGAAAAAATATTGGGATGAGATTGAACCTATACGAGCTGATCGACGTAAAGCTCGTACGACGAGTGAATTTGTGGTCGTGCAGAATCAGGATATCGCGCGAAATTAACATTATATCTCACATTCATTTCCTCCATGACCCAAATATTGCTCCATTCACGAATGACGAACACGAGATTAGGTTTGAGAATCGCTGTGCCGCCGATTTCGCCTTCCGCCGAAAAAAGACTGTTCTTTCGCAACCATGATATTTGAGCGTCCTCGATATGCAGCAGTCTTTCTTTTAATTTCAACAAATTACATCATATACTCCGGCTCGCGTCAAAAAGTCCCAATGAGAGTAGTATCAGATATAGAAATCGTGATGTACCTTATCTCGTTAAAGTTTATTTTTAAATAACCTGCTACGATTACTAGTGATAACCAAAACTCTCTCGCAGAACATCGCTACAAACATTCTGTAAAATATATTAATTTCAGGCGTCTCGAAAATCAGAGCAACAAAGTTACAGAAAATAATCTCATTAAAAATTACATAGATTTTTAAAGCATGTATAATGTGATGCACAATGATATATTGATATTTATTTGATTTTGCTTCTAAATTAATCAGAGAGAAAATTGTCGAGATCAAGTACTTGGTCAGTTTCTTAATTTTTCCCGAAGAACCGAAATAAGGCGGGACAGTTCCGTCTACGCTACTTTCGTGGGAAACTTATCCACGTGGTAGATATCGCATCGCAAAATGGCGCCAGTTACGATGCGACAAGGTCGCGTTTGTGTGCTCACTTTCGTGATAAGTCGCTGATAATCGCGCGCGTCGACCAACGGTGCTCGATTGTGAGAATGGCTCTTCCCGCCAAAACGAGGCTACGTGCGCACTCGAGGGATCTGTCGCCGGCAAGACGGTTCTTCTTCGAGAAAAGCAATATAGTTCGAATAGGCAATCATAGAAAAACTCTTTTTTTACTTTGCATTTAGAACTTTCAACAATTACCTTCGGGGGAAGAATTTCCAAAATTCTAAAAGGGAATTCCAGAAGGATTTCCTTCCAAAGAACCATTACGCAAATTTATACCTGAAGGAAGTTCCTTAAAATTTCTTTTGTACGCTACGTTCAGAAAACATCACTTATTCAAACGTTAGGAATAGCTCGTTTCGACTTGCCTGTTCTTTATTGCAGCAAATTTTTACAAAAAAATAATCTAATAAAATATGTAAAATATTAGAAACAAATCGAGAACTCCGTTAAAACTTGTTCTTGAAATATGATTCTAATGCCTTGGCTTCTGTCCATCGATGTTACTTTTCGAGACACGACGCGCAAAAATTGTCTGCCGACTGGAAGTTAACTATGCGTAACGAAACGTCAGGCGGCTGAACGCGTCCGTTAATCGTTAGACTGCCGGTGACTATACTAGCCGAAACGACTATTCTACACCCTCGTTCAGACTTCTAGACTTTCAGTATATTTCAGCATAAATCTAAAATCGTTAAAAAAATTAACTCGTAACATTTGTAGCATATTTATTGAGAAATCATTGATGCTAGAAACTACGCAAGAATTTATTGACAAAAAAAATTAATTTTAATTAATAATATAATGGTATTTTGGGGATAACCAGTTTAGGAGATTAAAATTTCAGAAAATTTCTGACTTAGGATATACAAAAGACACGATTCAAAAAGAGGATTCACGTCTGTGAATTGTCCTGAAAATTAGATACGAGAAGTAGGCATTGTACAATCTATACGTTTCTTTTTTTCGCGTCGATCTCTCCTCGTCATCTCCGTATGGTCCTGACCTAACGTTCCCGACTTATCCCGTCGATCGTGAGAATTTGGACCGGCACTTGACTTTGAGGCTCCGAGTCACGCCCGCGCGAGTAGTAGTCGGTCGGCGGGTTCTCCCGCAGCCGAAGAGAAGAAATGTGGTCAAGGTCGCGAATGGTCGCGCGCGCGCGAACACACGTGACGTATGGAGCTACCTCCGTCGCCCCCGCCGCCATCGCAACCGCCGCCGTCGTCTCCTCCGAGGTTGAAATTTACATCGCGAATAGCCGCCGACCTCATCTCCGTCGACTCTCCTCCGCCTCACCCGCCGAAAAATCGGTTAGTCACACTCGTCACGTTCCGCGGCCATGCCTGGTATCCAGATCATAAATTCCATTGACAACTCTGTAGTTCTCGTGCGCTCTCGCGGCCATCGGCTACCTCATTAGAGCGCGTTAATGCACGCACGTGCACGCATCGCGTCGAGGCGCCGTTTGAGACCACGTTTCACCCTTGAACTTCTCTGATGAGAAAATTAATCCTCGCCAATTAGAGAGAACTTTGGATATGTTTAAAAAAAAACTTAAAATTAAAATCGTATCTTTTTTTAGAACGGCCCTGTTAAGTTAACGCAACTTATGTTCAATTCTGACCAAATATCGTTGGAGGAATAAGATATTGGAAAAACGATTACTGCCGTGTAGAATGAATTTATGATATTAGTGGTTTTTTTTAGAAAAAGAAAATCTTTAAGGAATATAAAAAATATATTTCTTTTGCAAATTATTTACGTAGATATTTTTAACATTATGAAATCTTTATTTAAAATATTCTTTCTCGTATATTTTAATAATATTATCAGAACGGAATTGAGTATATCCCGTTATTTTCGAGAAATGAGGATCTTGATTCTAAATTCTTCAGAGAGAATCTCTTGAAAGATTTTTCTATCATTTTCCAATTGATAAGTTAAATTAAGTATCAAAACTTTTACGTTATGCCTTTTTGTTAGGGGGGGGAAGAGGACGGTTTTCTTGGTGTATATAATCGTACTCTTAACCATATAAAGCGCACGAGAGCTACTTAGAAGTGAGCTACAGGAAGGAGAGCCGGGACGAGCCTCTTGGAGCGATTCATGGCGAACGCTTTCTCTCTTTTCCTTTCTCTCTCTTCTCTCTTTCTCTCTCTCCCTCTATATTTCGTTAGCAATACGGTCGTTGCTTCTGCAGCGTAAGGGCCGATCCTCGGATACAATGCCGCGCGAAGAACGTTACCGACGAGCCGAGGCCAGAACTAGTTTGGTGGGTTGTTGAGTTAGGTTTTAGGAGAACTCTACCAAAGCCGCGGTCTAATCGGGCTTTAGGCAGCTCGCACGCCGCTCTGTCTAGCGAACGATTGAGCTGTGTGCTCGTTCGCGCCGTTTTAGAATTGCTTTTAGTACACCGTAGTATGAATTATAGATTGGAATCCATTTTCAAGTGCTGACACGACCATTATTAATTGACTATCGATAATAAATTAATATTTTACTTCCAACATATAAATATATTTTACAAAATTTAATTTTTTGTTTCTTTACGTACATTTACAATCGTAATCACGAAGAAGAAAAAATGTTATAAAATATAATAATTATGTAATTAAGCAATGTGAAACTAATACAATTTAATGACTAAATTAAACAAATTCATTTTCATATTCAGTTATTTTTGTCAATTATAATTATCTCAAAATTATTAATATTATTCCTAATGTATTTTCATAGCGACGTACCAAAAATATAATATTATATGTACGAATTATTTTTTTCTACAGCCAACATTAATAGTCGTAAGAATATCGATTATTTGTAATAATCCACAAACATCACTTTATTTAACTTTTCTTAATCAAGAATCTTCTGGCCATATATATTTTCGTTTTCAAAAATTTCCTCAAAGGTCGCATTTTCCTTAAATTCCACAGACGTAGTAACGCGCCGTGTCTACATGTGCGTGCACAGCATGCGTCTTCCTCTTTCACAGCCGGCGTCCGTGCACGCCATTCTCTTCAGCACGATCTCGAAGACACGAAACCTAAAAGTCGGTGCCGAGACGCCAACAGGAAGCTGCCACATTCTTCCATTCTGGCCGCCTCCTATCGCTTTCTTCTTTCCTCGTAACACGCCGGCTTGTACCGAATTGATCAGCCGTTATCCGCTGTGTATCTTGTAACCTTTGTTACAAGATTTATTATTTATTAAGAAAACCCAAAAGCCACACAAAGTAATATGATTTAAATATTTTATTTCGCATTTATTTCTGCAAGTATATAATTTTGTTTACTATATTAATGTCTCTCCGCAATATATCTTAATTTCAAGTATATCTCGAAAGAACAAAATTTAGGAAAATTGCAGAAAATTTAGTTTCTTGAATTTGATAAGTTATAATAAAGTTTACGTGCGTTTAAACGAGAACACGCCGCAGTTGCTACGACGGGGCGCGAACGGCCTCCGAGTGCGAGGGTTTACACCCACCAATGCAATTCTCGACAGCTAGAACGAGCAGATGCTCCTAGGAATACATTATTCGCATCCAAAACTGCCTATACACTCCCTTTTCAAACGTCTGTAGGAAACGTCTCATTTGCTCGAGATGTTTCGCATTTCTCTTCCGTCTATCAAGATACCTTAAACAGAATTGCCTCGATCATTTCGACATTTATACTGTAATTTTGGCGCTCTTTGCCGTTCCCAAATATACAATTGATAAAAATCTAACATATGTTTGATAAAAACTTAAAAAATATATGTTTATAATAAATTATTATAAAAAAGCTACACATCATAAAAATAAGAGAAATCTATGAGAAGTATATAAATTATTTTTTTTTTAACAATTTGTACTTTGCGCAAATCATGCTTTTAAAATTGTTATTAAGATACATTGCATCAATTTGTATCCGTGTCCTGCTTGATTTCGGCGTCACGCAAAAAGCCCATACGCGTATCGTAATTCGACGCACCTCGCTTCGAAAGTAAGTAGCTTAAACGTCTCTCGCCTCGCCTCTCCATTGAAGCGAGGATCTCTCAAATGAAAAGAAGAAAAGTGCAATGACTCCGTATTATTTCTCGCACCTTTTCTACCGAGCTCATCACCGTGTACGTGCGTATGTTTATGTGGCCGAATAAACATGTCCGCGCAATCTCTTCCTTTTTTTGTAATCGCTGCCCGCGGCCCGGCCGGCTTGATTTGTCGCGTGCCTGCCCGGGACCACCTGCCTCCGAAAAAAGTTACCTGTTAACAGTGCACCAGTAACCGACACTGATGGGGCCTTACGATTCGCTTCTCTTCCTCGCACAGGCCCGGGCAGCCTACGGGCGACCGATTCTACCGATCGCAACTCATACGGCGGAGTAGCCCCGCGACCGTCGTGAGCGGAAAGCGCGATGGAGGCAGCAAAGAGAGTGCCAATTATTATAATAAGAATTTTTGCCACGCCAGCGGGCGCGATTATTATTATTAACCGTTTTAATCCGCTGCACCTGATCGATGCATATCGTTTATTGCATTTTGGGAGATAAAAATTCCTCTTTAAGATCAGCGCGTTTTAATCTCATCTAGAAAAATGGCAGATTTAAGTGGATTATCGGCATTAAATATGCGTGTACATATTATTTTCTCGAACAGGCGATTCAAATAAAGTGAACATTTTGAAATTCGGATGTAATTGCTTCTGAGATCTTACAATTAGATAGCTCTCTCTCTCTCTCTTTCTTTTAGTTTATTCTCTTGTGCTTGTTCGTGAAAACTTACGTTTGCATTGCGGTGCAACGCGCTTCTTGACGGTAATTTCGCCACGTGTCGTTATCTCCGGTGCATAGGAATTGGTGCAGGCAAGGTGCAACCGTGACCGGCCGCACGTTTGTCCACGAGGCTTGTACAATGTGTCACCGAGACAGAGCAGCCCGGGCACGCGATATCGACTAGTGTGAACTGGTATCAGCCAGCTGCGGCATCACTTCGAGATCTGAATAGAGCAGTCAAAAGTCTGCTGACACATACTTGTCGTTCTTCTAATATATCCGGAGACACAGTCAATTGAACCAAACTTTTTTATCGCATCGACATAAAGCAAACTTTTATATTGAATTCTTATTCGCAAAAACGTAATGTGTAAAAATGTTTTAAGAGACCATTATATGGTATCTCAAATGAGTTGATGGAATTTTTATTATTTATTTTTTTGCAAGGTGGATAAAGAAAGATTATTTACGGATAACTGTGGACACATTGTGAACAATCCAATGTCATATCAATATTATAAAAGTTCGTATTTTGGGATGCCAATTTCACAGTCCTGAAGGAAATGCTATCTTTAGCACCAGTAAAAAGATTGTAATAGTGTATTTCTCTTTTCTCGTCTTTCTTTTCCATCGTTCTACTGTCACAAAGTTACTTCACATTTCATGGTATTTATGGAGAAGTCTAATAAAAATTATAAATAATATTTATTAACGATATTTATTGCTTAAATTTAAATTTGCTCAAAGGAAAAGTTGGTAAGAAAATATTTTAAGACACTAAACGACTCTCTTAGAAATGTTTCTTTCTAGAAATTCATGCTCCAGATGTTCGATCTCTTACTTGTCAACCCTGATTCTCTATTTGCTTCTTAGTCTGCCGCTCTCTTCTCTTTTCTTTCTTATCACATTTATTTTAAGAACTTCTTCATGGCCGTTTCAAATACAGTTTTAACTCAAAATCGCACTAATATTAAGTCATATGATCTGTTAGTTTACATGATTTCTGACTGTTCATATGCGATTTAATCGTATAACAAATCTTTCTTTCTCTTTTTCTTCTTCTCATTAGCTTTGGCAGCAATAATTATTTTTTTATAATATACTTTATTCTTAATTTTTATTATTTCATAATTAAATTATATTTTTTGTTTGTTTTATTTCTCTTTCTTATCTTTTCAGAGATTTTTCTCAAAATACCTTTCTCATTACTCTCTCATTCTTTCACACATACACATTTTTGCCTCACACTATTACAATCTCTTTCTTGAAAATTTACTGTCTTTGTCTACGTGACCTCTGCCCGGCTGCTTGGAGACACGTGTTTGTTTTAGATACTCGGCCATTGACTTCCCAAGCGCGCAGCGTCACTGTCGGAGTTTTTGGCGGAACGAAAGCACCTCGCGTTGCGATCGACGCCGCTTCCTGTCCTACGTTTCTACTCGTCGTCTCCACGGCCCACATTTAACGTTAAATATAACCAGCCGATTCTGAGTTTCGGTTAAACGAGAGACCACGAACGTTCTTCTCAATGAAGCGAGTTCCATTGAATTCCATTAACCTTACCGACCAGGTTTTTCTTCCGCGTTATCACTTTGAATTTCACGTATACGCAAAATGTCGGCTATTAATTTTATTATTATTATTGCATCATTACCTAATTATTATTTACACAATTCTTTTCTCAATCGTTGCGTTTCTTTTTTTGGAATTATATATAAATATCAAAAATATATGATAACGTAGAAAATAGTAGTATCACTACAAGAGAATCAACGGAGAGATAAAAAGACGGTGTCGACAAGAAGAATTCACCTGAATATTTTTCATAAAAATTTTAGGAATTATCGAAAAACATCAAAATAACATTTGGATATTATACGAACCGACACAGCCGTTACGAGTGTCCCGTTAATACCTAACCGCCGCTACACGCTCATCGTCGATGAAATCTATCAATTAGCATCCATAATAGCATTAATGAATTCTGAACGAACAACGAATTTGTTTGATCTCAGACTTTATAATTATAAAGCCTTTCATATTTCTTACTTTTTCTGTACCATATATAAAGTTCATTGATTCTATTGATTGATAAATTCTCTGAAAAAGTTTTTCTATTTTTTCTTAATCAAAATTTCGGAAGTAAAAGAAAGAGAGCGAGAGAGTGAGAGTGTATTGAAAATGTTAAAAGAAACCCCATCGTCGGTTTCTTTAAGGTGTTAATATAAAAGATTGTGTGCGTGTATGGAGGACATAAGTGGACAATGAAATCTCGTTTCTCGGTCAATTTTAACTGGACATCGGTTTGACAGAAGTTTCATTTAAGACTTAATGATCACGGCATTGAATGCGGAGGGATGAAAGCTCGCGATAAATGATAACGGTTACGGGGTTAAGGGCGAAAGGGAGGTGGAGCACACGATGTCTGGCCCACGTGCGCATAATTGTCAGGTACACGCGGAGAGAAACCCGGGTCTTTCGACAGGTGTCAATGAACCGGTCAACGACGTATCCGTCGGAGGATAAGCGACGAAGAGAAGGCGATAGCCCCGGCGAAGGGAGAACGGGCGGGAAAAAAATACGAGCGAGGCTCGTTCGCACCTGCCTCGGTCGTGCGAGCCGAGCTCACGGTGATTTCACATTTCGTGGTTCGCGAGGCAGACGTGCCTCCGAATGCGGCACGAAAACCGATTTTCCACACATGAGACAGGGCGGTTAAAGCTTAGTGCCGCAGCCTGACGGGAATAGGGAAAGTGAGAACATTACGTCGGGGTTAAAAAATTTACAGGTTTTTTTTTTTAAAGGGACGAGAAAATTAAATTATAAATTAAGTAAAGTTAAATCCTGTTTTTAATTCCCTAGTGGAAATAGATACAAAGCATTCATTATTAATTGCTATTAATTAGTAATTAATAACAGGATATCGATCATGTAATTTTTGGAAACGTGAAAAGTGGAAAGGTTCACGTGAATTCAAAGGTTCCCACCAATGGAATCGTTGCGTTTACGTGCTCTCTTAAAATCAATCAGTGAAATCAGTATATATACACTGAGAATCAGTGTATAGTCGCTGATTGATAGTGAGTTTCCACTGATTGACTTTAAGAGAGTGAAACTTTTCACTTTTCACGTTTCCGCGCAAAGGGAAAAGTTACATGATCGCTGCCCTGGACAATTATACAAATTAAAAAGGAAACACATATAAAGTAAAAAAATATGTTTTAATAGATATGCAGGAAAAGTATTATTCATGACAGCCATTTATAATCCAGACACTTACAACGGAATCTGCCGCTCATTTTAGAAAGCAATGCTGTTTCTTCATGCGTATTTTGTGATTTCACGGAAAGAGGGAGACGAAATGAAAGAATTATCTTCCGTGACTGATATATTCGGGAAAATTATGATTTCAAGAAATTTTATGTTTCTCAAACATAAAATGACTTCTCTACCTTTAACCAAAGAAGAATAACAATTTGATATGCTTATCTCAAGAATGTATTTCATTTTTTTTCAAACGCAAATTTCAATTTCTCGGTAGTTTTATTATGTTTGCTTTTGTTAATCATGAAATTTTATTTTACTTAGTTTATTAATTCTTCAGATTTTAATAACAGAAATACGATGGAGGTAATTTTTTAAATTTATAACAAGGAATAGAATAATAATTTGAAAAAATTGTAAAGAAAATGATTTACGATTCTCTTGACGATTATTAAAAAAAGCGACGTTTTTGTCCACTCAAAATCGAAAGTAAATCGCAGACTTTATCGTAATTCAATCCTCAGATAAGAGAAAATGAGTTGACTGCTTTGAGAATGTATAAAAGTAAAAATTATGAAGATTCGTGAAAAGAAAACAGGGAGGGAGCTGACAAAAATTTAATAAGGCGCACATATTTTTGTTCTCGCTTTGTATAGTTCTTTTCGTGAAAAGAAGCTTTTTACATTACATTAAATTTCAGTAAAATATACGACCTATATGTGAAAAATAAAATCACAAACAAAAGAATCTGCAAAACAAAAATTCCTATTACCTATAATAATTTATTAGATGACATAATATTACATTATACATACAAAATATATTAATTACAGTAATAAAATAAACTTAGGTACAATTATAATCTTGAAACATTAAATCAGAAAAGTATCAACTCATAATCAGGCGTATAGAAGATCATCGCGTAATATCTTAGTAGATAAGCGATAAGAAATTACGCGGAACTCATTATTTGTCTAATTAGATTAAAGATTAATTCTCGAACATTTCATATATTACGCATCGGTGATCCGATATAAAAATTAAGATATCGATTAATCCGGCGGTGAAAATGGCGTATCGTGCATCCGAGCTATCAAACTGTCGTGGCGTGGGCGATACGGCGATTCCCCGATCCTGAGCTCCGTTCTCCGATGCGAGAGAAGGACGGCAGTCCGCACGTCGAGAAAAATTACATCGGCACACCGCCATTAATCTCCGAACGAGCGGATATTATTTTAATTCTCAAGTCTCGGGCCGAGTCTCTTCCGAGAAACGCCGGCCTTTGTCCCAGCCGGCTGCCCAGAAAGAAAAGTGACCGAGTGATTTAATCTACGAACGAACGAACGAACGAACGAATAGCGCGACCCTGGACTCCTCTCTGATGCTCGCGCTCGCCGTTTCCTTCTCTCATATCCTCTCCTCTCTTCTCGTCCGCCCGCCATCGGCGAGATTCGTTTTTGCTCGCCGAATTTGCGACGGCGGCGACTGCGTGCTTCGAGCGCGGGACCGTTTCTCGGGAAAAGTCGCGACGAACTTGCTCCGGTTATTAAGAGTCTCTCGGTGTTCGCGACATTGCACTTAATGCCGAAGAACGAACATTGAACCTGCTGTAATCCCATTTAGCAATTCAGCTACCGACATTTTTCAAAACTTTCCGGATAACGAGAGAGAAGAGAGAAACGTTGCTTCTAGGAGCAAAGACACGTAAACTTATTATTTTTAAATAGAAAGTATCTCACAAAATAGTTGCTAGATTTAAATTCGTCTAAATCTAAGCAATAACATGTTTTTGTACTTTACATTTTGTGAAACTCAATTCGCAAAGATCATAATTATCGCGAAGTTAGAAAAAAAAAAACAACCATTCAGTCTCACGCTGTCGAAAGAGATTCTGTTAATCGGAGACTGTAATCGTTAGACGTCCTCAGAGGAAAAGAAACCAAAATAATCTCCGAGTTTCTGATTTGCCGATCAAATGTAGGAAACGACGTTGTTTACGCACGTTCATGCGTATGCCCTTTCCATTTTTGGTGATCGTAAAATGTCATCGGCCGGGCAGATAAGGCCGCAACTTTTGCTCCAAAAAGGCACCGTCTTACTATATTCAGATAATACGAATTCAAAAACCGAGAGCGATGAGAGATACGCGCCCATGTGCGTACGCGTGTGCGCGTGTGACGTGCTTGTCTTCCCTTCATTCTCTACAGCGCGGCCGTGAAACGCACATTCGTAACGACTCTGAAACTCTGAACTTTGTACATCGCCAGATAATGGCCGTTATCTGCGCCTCCGCGCACAACTTTCATTGACGAACACACTTTGGATGCCACGAACGGATTCTAAAAATGTGTATTATGTTCCGATGTTGTAAGAGGCAGGTAAACAATAGTACAACCGATAAAAAGAAATTCTTATTTTTTAATGTTTTATGTCAAAATTTATTCAGATCGTGATACATGGAAAAATATATTAAAAATTAAATATCTAAAATTGCTGTTTAATATAATAAAAAAAATTCTTATTTAGAATTCAGAACTGTAGTCAATTAACAATGTTTCAGTAATAAAGTTTCTTTTATTCCGTTAAAAATAGCGTCGATAAAAGTCTGGCGCAAAAACATGGTTGGATTGCAATTCGACGAGACTTTTTTCGAGTGTGCGATGCACTTCTTCTTTTAATAAGTTGTAATATCATTTTCGAACGATGACTCGTACGATTCGGAATAATGTAATCAGTGAACGATGCAATGTCCTTCATGTTACGGCGCGTATTATATATTGCATGACGCAATACTTCTCTTAATTTCGTCGAAATTAATCGCCGACAAAAACACCGCTCGACGTTTCGATACAATAACGCTCGATTAGGGAAGTGCATCGTAAATGCGTTGCATCCATTGAACTCTCCTTCTCCGCTTCTGACGCGGCAACTTTCCTCAGAGTATGCAAGTCTGTAGATTAAAGTATGATTGTTCTTATCCCTGCATGATTCTGAACATTTTAAAGAGAAATATTATATAAAATAATTAATATTAATATTCAAATAATATATTAAAAATTATTTTTAATTATAATAATACAATTTTTTATCAGAGAAATAGAAAGATTAATATTAGATTATTTTTAATTCTTAATTACTTCTTATAAATTAAAAACTTTTTATTAATTAAATAACTAAACTAAACTTTGACTCTATAAATTTAAATTATCTATGATTGATGTATTATATTAATATATTATAAATATTATGATTTAGAAAACTAGAAAATCAACTCCAGACCTAAAGAATAAGACTAGCATAAATTTATAAGTTTTAATGACTAATTTAACATCGAATCGTACATAACTTTGTGTGATTTATTTCGTAATAACTTTGATATATTGTATACAAAATCGTCGTTTCTAGCGGAATATCGAAACTACGTTCGATTATGCTTGCTGTTTAAGAGCCGGATGTGTGTGCAGCTCGTTTTTGATCGATAGAACCAAGGACGACCCGTCAGGCTCGCACGTTTAGAACATCCTAAATTTGCTTTGCGCCAGGGATCCGTTCATATACAACCCCTTCAGTATTAAATTCAACCCAAAAACTCCATTTTTATAAAGCTTTATCTTAAGATAATATTATTTATTCAAACCACTAAAAAATAGATTATTATATAATCAACCAATTAAAATATAAAAATTCATGTATTATGAATCACATTATGCTTATATATTATTATAATTTTAAACGAGATAAAGAATTGAGGAGCGTGGAAGGGTTAACGTGCAACCCCGCATACATAAACAGTTACGAAAGAGGAAGTAATTAGTCCACCAAAGCAGAGAGAATGTATTTGGCTTATTGTTAGTAGACCATGGCGTGTTTTCATATTCCATATTAAACACTAAAAGTTGGATATACAGCGTTTATTCAGATAATTCCTGCGTTTCAACTGACGGAATAGATTCCCTTAGAGAACATGAATAATGTAATAATGAACTGCCAGGTGCAATAACTGTGTAATTTATTTGAGCTATAAATATCGAAAGTGAGCAAAAATATCGTTCAAATATATTAGGATGAAAATTATTTGACACTATAAAATATTCTATAGCGATATTATAAATAAATTTATCTACATATATGACTTTATAATTACATATATATAAAAGTACGACTAAAGTTACGGTAAAATCACATTGTGAGGATCATTCTGGTTGCGGTAGTTGGTCGAGGACCAGGCTGGGCATCTCGCGTTTGGCGCGCTTTTCTGCACGGATTCTCAGTCAGGACCTATCTTAACGTGCGTGGGCCCGCTCGCTTCATTCGGCAAACTAACCTACCCGTCTAAGTAATCCATTGTGCTCCTCGTGTTCTCTTTGTGTGGCCGCTCTCACGGTGAGGGATCGGCGCGAGGGTTAGAGGGACCGAACGATGGAAAGAGAGAGAGGCAGGAAAAGATGGACAGAGGGAGGGAGAAAGAAAATGAGAGCGAGTGAGAGGGTGTGAGGATGCGGGAGATAGAGCAAGGAGGCGGGATCGAAGACGAAGACGAGAAAGAAGAGCCACAAGGCCAACCGTGTTCTAAACGATTCCTGTTGCCTTACGCTTCTACCGCGCGCCGTGAAGATTGACTAACTGGTCCAGTTTTATTTGCCGGGAAATTATCGGTAGAAACGCGCGATATCTTTTCGAATGCGAAATTCTAATCCATTCAGAGTACATCTCGCAGCACAACGAGAGTAGCTAGATTTTTTAATGCACGTATGGGAAATTTTGCAAATCCCCTGAAAATCATAATTATAACTGCAATTTTAACATGATTCTATTTACATTCGTGTAGCGAATATTTTATTTACCGTATAGACTTTATGCGAATCGTGAATTCAGTCCTTTGAAAGACGATAAGTTTTGTAATCTTTTAGTAATATGTGAAATAGGAATAAAATATGGAATGACTGCTAGCATATATTTTTCAAGTAAATGAACATGTATATGCACGTTGCATTGTCTCTAAAAAGCTCAATGCAGAGTTACTCGCAATTTTATTGCAAATACCGGCGAATGCATATGTGATACATATATACCGTAATAAATGCAGGCAACGCTGTCGCATTTACTCCCGTTGCCTTTCTGACCGCTTTCCACCGCGTTTGATTATGTCTCTGATGATTCTCGTTGCGCGAGAGACTACACTGATATTCATCACGATACGACACGACCTCGGAAAGATATATTACCTGGAATCACGCGACCGGTTGTACAACTTTATCCTCGAGTAATTCTCATTCGGAGCGCACAACGTTTCCGCGCTGATCTTAAAGGCCCACCTTCGAGTTAATTACTCCACCCCTTCCCACTCTCCTCCGTTCTGTCGCTTTTTATAACGATTATTATTTCGTCATTTTTCTTGCACGCCTGCCTGTCCCGAAACAGTTCTGCAGCAGTCAAACAATTACGTAACGCGGTTAATCTCCAAGTACGTTATGATAAAATCGCGCTCGATTCCAAATAACAGAACGTGAAAGTCGCGGCATCCCGAGCAGTCGCTCCTCGAGAATTCTTCCGTTAATTTCTAACAAGCTGAAAGTAGAGCTTATGCAATTATTGACTCAGCCGTGTCAGTTTCCACCGTTTTCTTGATACGCTGCTCTTATCAACTCGTATTACGTGGTACGTCGCGTGAGTCACGGCTCGTGAAAGGAGGATTTCCGTGGGACTAAGGAGACAAGTCGAGCGGTAACCCAATAGTAATTTATGTACCTAACCGTGCCAACCGCCGTGTCCACGGCATCGGTATTCAGCATCGGCCTGGAATGCGCAACAGGAACCTGTTCTCATTCCCATTCCTATTCTCATTCTCGTTCCCGACGCAGCGCTACCCAAATATTTCATTACTTCCCCGTGGAGCCGATGTACTCTGGGCCCTCTTCGCCCCTATCTCCCTTCGTCTATAACACCTCCTTGCCTTTCCCCTGGAAGAACATTGTCAATGTTATGTCATCCAATAATCATGTCCTTATTTTAATATATCGATAATAAATTTGACTGAAATATGAGACATTAATGTGTATGAAAGTTAATGAATAATAACTGAATGAAAATGAAAAGTACCGAATGAATAATGAAACTTAATGTAAACTATATTACAACTAAATCTTTAAAGATACGAAAGATAATTTTTACAAAATTAAATAATTTAATTAATCATTGCAATTTGATCAAATATATATATATATTTCGAGAAATAACTATCTAAGCACCTTTTTCTTAAAGAAACGTAGAAATAATTTTTGTATGAAGTAATTAAAAGTGAATAGTTGGACACGTTAAGACGAATGACTACCGGATAAGCTTCTCGCCATATCAGTTAACGAGATAGGAAACCGCCAACACTGCACTTCAGATGCACTTTCGGAATCTACCTTCGTCGGCCTGATCTTCATCTCTTAGAATTGTATCCCATATGAATAACCGATATAGTGCGAGTAAGAAACGGTGCATAATATCTGATATTTAATATCGTGGATTCGGCGATCCTGTTTGTCATTCTACACTTGCGTTTACATTCGGCTACAGCCATAATATTATCTTTTAGCGATAAGTCCGAGGCGGTATGGTTTTTTATAATTGATAAATTCGACAAATAGATTTATTCGCGTTTAATAAAACTGGAATATTACATATCCCGAATGTTAAGTTGATATTTGATTTTATAAAAAGACATTTATGTAAATACGCATTTATATATAATATTTTTTTATTTATTTATATAGAAATAGCTCTTTTTAAGGATATTTATCCAAAATCTAGCTTCGTAAATCTTCTTAGATTTATACTTAAAAGAAAATCTCACATATTGCGTATTCTATTCTTCGGCAATACTTTAAGAGATTTGCTCGTTTAAAATACGAGGGCGAACATGGAAGAAAAAAATGAACGAATATCTATTAGGTTGCGCGGCAATTCTACAATGTTCAGATAACGCGTCGAAATTCGCTGCTAGCTCGCTTTAGCCTAACCCTAACTGGCAAAGAAGAAGACGAAGAAGAAGAAGAAGCGGGCTCTCACCTACCTGGCGGCCCCGCTACGCGTTGTAGGGAAAAGAAGGGCAGGCGGACAGGCAGTGCGGGGCAAAAGAGCGTAGGGATGAGGTAGGGTAGAAGGGAGAGACAGCGTGTACTAAGGAGACCTTGAAGGCTGCTGGCCGGGTGCCCAGGTCTAGTGCTGACCCACTATAAAGGCACTTGCCGTCCTGCTCAAACGTCAGGACCGCCGCCTAGCACCCTCTCCCTCGGGAGAGAGCGCCTGCTAACCTACTACTCTCCTGCCCGCGCTCTCGCTTCGTTCACCGCATATACATACACCGGCTCGGCTGCGGCTCGGCTCGGCTCGGCTCGACTACGAAACCCGCTTCCAGACCCGGACCACGAGAGTTTAGAAGCTCTCCGAAACGAGGGCCTCGCCGCGCGCTCCGTCTCGCTCCCATCTTCCCGGCCCTTCCTCGTTCCTTCTTTCACTCGTCGTCTCGTACTCCGTGATCCCCTGCGCCCGCTCGCTACCTTCACGATCTCGTTTTCACTCCCTCTTTTTGGTCCCCCCCCCCTCTCTCTCTCTCTCTCTTCCCGTACAATTCTTCTTCCCTCACTTCATCTCCCCGTGGCCCTTCTCCGAATACCCGTCTGCCCTCTTCACGTCGTCACTACCACGTGTAACTCGCCCCTTCTGTGTAGTGTTTCTTCTTAGTTCCTCTCTTACCGTCTCACTCACTCTCACTTTCTCTCTCTCTCTCTCTCTCTTCCTCTTTAGCGCCGATGCTCTCTTTCTTCATCTCTCTTTTCCTCGCTTTCTCTCCCTTTTCTGTCGCTCTCTTTCATCTACTCTAATACAACACGCGCGCGTCAACGAAAGAGGAAAGAAGAGAGAGAAAAAGGGTGTGCACGTTTTGGAGGGAGTAGTACCATCTAGCATAGCAACTGCTGTTTCTGCATTTCTTCGCAGCGCGCCCCATGCGAGATGCCGGTATATTTTAAGCGTATAACGGGTGTCCCATCGCCGAAACGAAGCGCCAGAGCTTTCCCGGAAGCTCGCGGACGTTTACGAACCAGTTCGGCTCTTATGATGATTCTTATCATCGACGGAAGCTCTCACATTTATTACATGTTCCAATTTAATTTGCTTAAATGCATACAAATTAAGGAATAATTTTTTATATTAAGGTCTTTGATGTGACACATTTTAATGGACGAGATGAATGGGAAACATTTATTGTATCTAACAATAAGAATTAATATTTTAGGGTCAGGTGTAATATATCGCACATATATAACACGTATAATATTATAATGTAGTATTATAACTATAATTAGGGTTGAGGTAGACAATAGGTTAATATTAATTATATAATATTTGAGAAAATATATAAAAAAATCTTTGGAAATGTTTTTTTCAAGAATAACTATATTTTTTTATTTGATTATTTTTTTATATTATAAAATTTCTCTACGCATATAATAAATTTAAATATAAAAGAAAATCCATTCATGTCTAACATTATACACCACTCTTAACAGATATTCCAATATCAACAATCATGTAAACACAAAATCTTTAATCGCATCGCTCTTCTAATTACACGACTCAAGCACATTATCACGTTATCTGCTTTCTGTCAGACAGCTCGAAAATGTCTACCCTGCATCATTTTAGCGGCTATCTGTTAGTGCCATTATTACCGCTGTTGTTATACCTGTATTGTCGTCAGTGCCATCGCGTTTTGTTGTACCGAGGCGCTTCTCAAGCCCCACTTTAGCGAGTGTAATGGCAAAGTTAACCCCGCTGGTGCAATCTCGTCCCATCTTTACGGCTCGTGAAATCGGGCGTAAAATGCGCGGCGTATTTAACGCGGCATAAGAATCGAATTAAAGCCTCGTCAGGACGTACCCCGTGCTCTGTACCTCTCTCATTCTCTCGCCACCGAATTGGCTTTCGCATGAAACCTGTTGGCTACGCGGTCGAGCACACTCGTCTATATAGGTACACTTACGAATATTATTACTGACGGGGCAGAGCTCGCGAGGGGAGAGACCTGACACGAGACATACTAAGTAGCCATTTAGATGGCCACTCCTTTCCTCTCGTCCATCTACCGCTCTTTATCCCGTTCTATCCCGCTGCCGAACGAATGACTGTGAAGGAGAGAGACACGCGAGCACGCCATTTTTCTGCTGCCTCGCGCATTCTCCTTATTTCGTTTCATATTCGTACTTCTAATTCATTCGCATTCCCAAGCCGGCTCGTCCAGCCACGATGTATGCATACCCTCATTGTGTTGAGCGTAGCATCTAATAGAATCTACGCGAACGAGTTCACCACTTGACCCACGCCGTTGTACTACGAGAAAATCTAGTCTCAGAAAACTCCGTTTAGAGGCGGAACGTTTAAAAAAAGTAAGTCTATTTGTATGAGTCTACACACGAAATTGTCAGATTGATTAGAGAGAGAAGATAATTCGTAGTTACATAAAAGTCTCGATATTCATAATTTTAATAGTAATTAAATGATCCCTAGTATATAATCAATTATATGGTTGTATATAATTGACGAGATGACGAGTACTGAGGGTGACAAACGAAGCGGTAGTTCGATTCTGACAAGCCGATTAAAATTTAAATGGGCACAATCACAGGAGCCTGGCACCGAAGGCACAGCGCTCAAACCTCAACGGATCTGCTTAACGAGCACTGTGCCGAACGACCGTTCGCGAGAATGATTCGCGAATCTATTCTTCTGGCGATTCGCGCGGCGAGGAACCGGTCATGGGAAATTAGATGGGCTTGACCGGTAAACGACACCTGGCACGTAGGAAACGAAAGGAAATACTTGGTGTGCCATGTATACGCGCTGCTCTATTATCTACCTTCTCTCTTTCTCTTTCTCCTCGTCTTCCTCATTTCTCCTTCTTTCTCTCTCGCCCTCTCACTTTTCTAACTATCTCTCCCATTCTCCGTCTTTGTCGCGAGCTACGAAATGTCAGTTCACATAACCTTTGATCCTGATTAGAATATGAGTGAGGTGTAGCTGTGGTGATAGCTTTCGGCCGGGTTAATGCCGGCCGCGATTTTTGCGCCGTTACCGCACACATGCACGCCGGAACCCGGAAGCGACCGCGCGGAACCGGTGTGGTGTCCGGCCGCATGTGTTTTTCCATGGGAAAAGTCTCCCATCTCTCCTCGTTTCATCCCTGGGGGTCAGAGGTCGAGGCTCAAACAGGTTGTACGCTGACCCATTGATCCAATTCTGCCGTTCGACTTGAGACGCATGAGAAAATCGCGATGAAAATATCTACTTGTGATCTCGTCAAATTTTATGGTGGCAGTTGAAGAATCGAGGCTTAATTGGGAATAGAATACCGTGATGATAATAGTGAAAGTTTATCCGACGTCGACATGATTCTTTTTAATACGATATCGTGAAGTTGTACGTACATGTTGTTGTACATGATGTGAGACTCAGAAATTCAATGGTGTTCTTATTATAACAAGCTTATTGACAATTTTTTGACAATCTTAAACTTTTTTTATCATATGTTGAATTAAATCGACGAAATTAAGTAAATTATATTTTAATATTTTCAATCTTTTATAATAATGTAATTACATTATTAATGAAAATATATAAATATGTTTATACAAAATTGATATAAATAAAAGTGCTTTATTAATATTTGCAAATTAATAAATGTTTACGGCAAAGATTTGGAAAAGCTAAATCATTATCATTAAACGGAAAAGTGTTAATATAATTACAAGTGTATATAATATTAATTTTCGCTGCTGGATATTAACGGATTATTTACGCCACGACAATGAAATAACCGTTAACTTTCGTCGGTTCGGCTTCTAGTATGTGAATAGATGAAAGGACACCCTTTACAATAACAAGGCTCGGACCGCGAGATTGGTAATCGCTCTATTTACTGGCCGCGTCGTTGTGTTGTTACGTGTCCATGAATTTCGTGCGCCTCTTTAAAGACATACCTAAAAACCAGCTCCTTCGTTTTCGTTACAGGATATACCTATCTCGGATCCTCGCTCGTTGTAGAGCCGTCCGTAGCCAGCGCAGCAAAGAAACGGTAAGTTACGAAAATTTTGCCATTAAAAGTGCGTCGAAAGCATGGCTTTTAGATATGTTGAGAGAAAGAGAAAGAGAGAGAAAAAATAAAGAGAAATAAATTTATAGTCTCTACCTAAAAGGACCAAATGTCAGTTTTGAAAATTATTTATCCAAAAAGAAAGAGAAGAGAGGTATTGATCTTTATTTTCCGAAAGTAATTTTTCAAAGTTTGTACACACAATAAACACTCTCACGCACCATCATTCTACCGTATGACCTAATTGTCACGATTAATGTAATAGATTCTTACAGTAACTGTAATTGAACTCTTGTTAAATTTTCTAGCAAGATTGATTTTATTGAATATTTATTAATATTATTTTATTTTCTTGTACATTTCATTTGAATTTAAAAACATTAAAGAAAAACAAGAGAGTTAAGTATTGCTTGTCGCGGATAATGAAACTGACCGGTGGCGTGTGATAATGAAAAATTCTGATTGCGTGTGTCGCACGGCTTAATGTGTCGCCATTTAGAGCCGCTTGGTAAAATAAACCGATCTCGTGTCGTGCTCACGTTGCGGACCCTCGCCCGGCCGCATTAATAAAGCCGCTAAAACCGCTGCCGCTGCACCGCTCCTTAACTGATCGCCGTAAATTCGCGCAATGCAGGAAGCGGCACGGACCGTCCCACCGCGATTTTTTATTTATTAATGCCGCGATCGGCATCGTGTAAATTATTCAGTCGTTTTCGGCAACTACCGAACATAGTCGCTAAAACGCGTGCCGATCGCGCGCGTCTCCGGTCGTACATATTTCACATTTAATTTTCCTCTCCCTTCTTCACTCTTTATCTCTTCTTCCTTCTCTCTTTCTCTCTCTCTCGTTCTACACTGCGCTCACGAGCGCACGCGGAACTTCAAAAGGTTCGTTAACCCGTGCCTGGTTGCACGCAGGCGATCGCAGGAGAGATCGGGCCGCGCGTAATACCGCGCGTAACAAGGTGCGTAATTGGCCGCACGCGAGTAAATGCGCGCGTGTGCGCATACACAAGAGTTTAAACTCGTGCCCGAACGTGCCCGGGCAAAAATCGCCGGGGATTAAATCGCATCGTCGCAGTGGAACTCATTCCTGCCCGCGCTCGTTTCTCTTCCGAGCTGAATCGTCGCGACGTTTAAAGAGGGTCTCGTGTACCCGATTCTTTATCTGGAGTTTGTTGTTGGTGCTAATTAGTAAAGAGGGAAACATTTATCTCGTTTGTGCTATGCAAGATTAATCTTCTAAGATTTTTTTTTTTTCCTTTAAAGTGTGCTCTTTTTAGTAACTGTGTAAATTTATCGTCGTAAATTAACGATAATTGAAATAAGGGACAAATCTGCTTTGGAGAAAATCGTGCATTAGAATTCATCGACACGTTTGTACAAAACTTCGGAAATTATTCTCTTTTTATATAACTTAAAAAAGAATCATATCATCTTTGAAATATAATTTTAATATAATTAAACACATACGCAGTTAAAAGATTTTTCATTAAAATTTGAAAACTTTTTATAAAATTATACGAATTTTCTTATCCGATTAATGTTTTACCTTAAATTTATCAATTCTCGTCCTGTCAACTTGAAATAAGACGTTGAATTTATTGCGGATAGTCATAAATCATCGAGACAGATCAAAACGACTCGCTGAACTCGTTCGAATTGGATCGTATTAAACGTACGATAGTAAAGCGGTATCACTTCTAGGGATAGCAGATACAATTTAATTACTGTCAGCATGCGTGTTGCGAATTTTCTGCAATTCTCTGCGGCAGTTTGCGAAAATTAATTTCGCGTCAACGCAAAAGAGATGATCCGAAAACGTTTTACTTACTAGAGCTTAATTGATTTAACATTCGGATAGTTACGCTAGCGTAGTATTGTTCTAGACTTAGATAGCATTGTGTGTTCGTGTTATCATGCATGAAATATACTTAGATCGCTATTTACACTCTCCACTGTTCTCTTCACATGCTCACGTGTACACGGATCGATGGTACGTATCTACATTATAAATAGCAGCACCGTTTCATGTACGTGTCGCCGATAACGAAGCGCCAAGAATCGTGATACCATCATCAATCTAATATCATAAAGGGGCCCGGCACTTTTTTGTCTGCCATAAATCGTGAATTTTCATACTTTGCGCGATAGATTGCTTGTTTGACAAGCGAATAGCGATAATCAGATATAACCCGCTGTTCATCACTGAATATTTCGTGCACGTAGCGTAACCTGCATCGTTATTAGCGTAAGCGACGTAATAAATATCCCCTAATAAATTCTCATTAAGGCACGAAATTCATATTTTAAGACCTCTTCGATGAATCTGAAATATCGACATTAACATGAAGCTCTTCATTATCTTAATATCTTTCTTAATAGCAATCGATACCGCCGTAATTTACTTCTGCTCTATTAAATATCGGAAAAGTACAGAGGCAATTACGAGACTATTTACGTGAATACTCTTCCGGACTGCTTTTATCGTATTGCGCGAGTAAAGCAATGCCAAATACCTGTGTTTCTCAAAAATGTCCAAAGTTTTCGGCCGCAGTCGCGTAGGAAGGAACAACTTGCAAAAAATTCCAAGTCTTTCTTTTCTCAATAAACAATGATTCGGTGCCGGAAGGATTAACCTAAATACTCGACGCGACGCGTTTTTGCGAGACGCAGTTTGGGAGCCTCTACAAAACCGCCGCAGAGGCCAGCCTCTTTCCCGACGATGAGGCAAGCAATTCGAAAAAAAATGTGGCACCTGCCACTTCTGCTCGCGAGCTACGAACCGAGAGAGCTCGGGCTGTACGCTCGCTCCGCTCGTGCCACAACTGCAATCTGTTATTTCACCATCCCCCGGACTCGCGCGCTCACTTTCCGTTTCTTATTCCGTCCTTTCATCCCTTACGCACCGATACCGGCCGCCTTCTCTTTCTCCTTCTTCGCTACGTGAACGGTTTGGAGCAACCTTATCGATGCCTCGGGGACGTGCCGTCGCATAAATCGAGAATTTGTCGTTCGGCCAAATCAATATACTCGGCCGAAGAGATAACGCCAATTAAAGAACGTATGATGGATTATTTTGTCGATTACGACGGATAACGTCATCACACAGAATGATACTGCTTTTCTGATAGTCTTTTTACATATTGATATATAACTAAGAAAATCCGCAGGGTATTTGTTTCCTTAATTTTTTTCATCTTTTTTTTATCTGAAAAAATAAAAACATTAATTTATTGCAATTTTTTAAATGTTTTAATTAAATCAGATAAAAAAAAACTTTTAAACGTATCAGCTTCCAACATAGAATTTCTTAATTAAGCTTACAGCGTGACACTTCTGCAATTAGAGGGGAAAGTATACAATTTTGTCATTAATTATCAGAAAAAGAAATTCGCGCAAACAGACACGAATAAAACTCGATTATTTCAAAACATGATGGCACTCTATTGCCTTCATATGCTTACCAGCTTGAACGATGGTTCCGAGTAACAATTATAAATATATGTACGAGTGTAAATTAAATTCTAGCAATGCTATTGTAATATACTGCCCGGATTTTAATATGAAAAGCACAGATAACACAACGATCTTCGCACGATCGTTTCGCGATCGTTATTACTACGCGCCGTGGGAGATCGTTATTCAAGGATGGACGAGCGGATGCCCGGCGAGGGAAGAGCAGAAGTTTATTATACACTCTATAGAAAGGGACGGTGACAGGGAAACGGGTATCACTTCCGAGTTGTCTTCTGCAATAGGTCGAAGACGCGGCTTCCAGCGGCGAGCTCGCTCGCCGTTTTTTGATGTTTAGGAGCCGATGCATGGCTAAACATTCATTTCCATATAAGCCGATATGTTTCAAATGTAAAGCGACGTCCGCGCACACCGGAGAGGTGGAGAAAGAAAGGACGAGGTGGATGAACGAGGGACGAAGGGAAGGTTAGAGGGGGTGAAAAGGAGAGAGGAAGAAGACCGCGTGGAAGAAGCGGCGAACTGGTACGAGCGGAAACTAGTTTAAGCCCGCGGGTTGTCTCTCAACCCTCGGTCGAGCCCTCGACAATGCCCTCCATGGGATCCACCGTGCTCCCAATTCCGTCCACTTTAACTGCCTCTACCCCGCCGTCGATTTTCCCTCTCTCTTTCTCTCCTCCTTTCTCTCCTTTACGCCCGTAAGTAGCCCCCGCGAGTGTGAGAACCGACCGGAAAATGCCTAACCCCGTGACACGAACGCGCGTAAACCTCGAGCCTTTGGTTTACCTTTAATCCCTCTGCGCGTAAATTTAACTGAAAGCGATCGAGAGAGTTTTTAAAAAATAACATAAAAAATTAAATATAATAAGTCGTAATAAGAAATGGTTTGTCTAATGTAAATGTAATCGTATTTACTTGAGAGAGGCTTCAGCTATTTTATATGTACGCTTAATCGTATATCGAACATGAAAAGCTATATAGTGACATTTTTTTTAACCATTTTAGACCATTTAATCATTCAAGAATGAGGTAGAAAGGCAAAGTTTTGGAGCTAAATATTTTATGCTCACAAGAATATTACGGTGTCAGGAGGTGGATGGAAACTTGAGACAGTTATAATAAAATTGGAGAAATTTTGTTGTCAGTAAGGTCTTCCGTAACGGTCATACACCGAACATGGTAATTTATTTAAAAAATAATCACCTCGATTCACGCACATTTCTCTTTCTCCTGTTTCTCGAACCTTGAAATATCCCGAAATTCGCGTGCCCACTCAAAAAAGTCCTCAGAAAACGTGTCCGCTGAGCACATTTGTGGCATGTTGACGTATAGATTGTTGTTGACAACCGCACGTTACGATTCTCCAACTCGGCGCGTGGAATCGTTCTTGGGTATCATTTGCCGCATATGCCGGACGAAAATGCGACCGCAAAACTCACCCCCGTACATCGGCCGCGAGAAAGCACGTTCCACTTTGTGGTGCATCCATGCACGTGCAATGCGCATTATTCTGTCTTTGCGTGCGATATTCATTCACCGCGCCAGACAGAGGCCGACAGGAATTGCGTATGAGTGGTCGACAGCTTGAAACATGTAACAAAACTATTAGCCAACACCGGACGGGCTTATTCTGTTCGTTCCAGTTATTTCTCGCTCATCAGAATCGCACTAATTTTGTTATCCTATCCTCTTGTAACTTTTATGGAAATTAGATTTCTCCACAAATCCCTTCACGATAAAATTACGCATAATGTGAGTGAAAACAGTAGTCGAATATCTTTTTCTCTTGCTCGAAATAATTATACACAAAGCAGAAAAATATTACAAAGTCTTTTTATCAGAGTATATCGTTCCTATTTTTATAAAAATTATCCTAAAGAAATGAAATGTTTTTTATCTCAATTATACATGACATTACTTATTGTTAGTGTGTGATATTTAAATATATTTTATTATTTTGACACGTCTATAAGAAAATATATTTAGCACGTCTCAAAATTAGTCTAAGCAATTTCTAAAATTTCTGAGGATAATAATGCGCCATTCTCCTCGCAAATCGGTTAATAATGAATCATAAAAAAAATTTAATTTGCACAATGGCATGCTTTTGTGGTACATCTTCACGTATAATGTTAATTAATTCCGTTGACAGTTCACCTCGGACGACAAATGTACCACTCGTCGACCCCAGAAGACATTGCATCTAACGCTTTTAAAAGAGTCATTCGAGCATATACCGGTCGTCAGCATGATGACCGAAAGCACGTGTGCACCGCTTGCATTTCCGCATAACTTCGCGCGCGCGCGCGCGCACGTACGACTGCACTTTTCTCATTTACATGACAAGGCCGCTGCACCTCGCGGCGTATGAGGTCGGACGCAGGTTGCACGATATGTATACATACACCAGGGGGGGAGAAAAGGGGTAGCGGGCCCCCCTGCGGCCGGTGCAGTCCGGTAAGCAGTCCGAATGCACTTTGCACGATGCACCCCGGGCACTCGAGGCAATGCACGTCGTTCGGCCGGGCGACTCTCCACCTCCTGCCATAAATTCGACCGCGAACATGTTCGCGAAATAAAAAGGGAGACGGGGGGGGGGGGCACGCCGTCCTGAGGCGCATCTCTCGCCCTCTTTACGATGCATCTCGGTCGATTTCTCTTGTTCTTTTCATCCTTCCACCCTTTTCTGTCTCTCTCTCTCTTTCTTTCTTTCTCTCTCTTCCTCACGTGAATCGTTGCACTCGGCGCGTGCCGATCTCGTGCCCTCTCTGCCTGATGGATCCCCTCCTTCGCCGTGCATTTAATTCCATCGTTTCTCTCGTCCTTCTCCACCCCTTTCTTCGACCCACCCCAACTTCTCACCAGCCGGCTCCGAGCGACCAAAGTGCATCCTGCATGCACTTGTTGCGCCGATGCACACAGCCGGCTCTGTTACTAATCTCTCTTTTTTTTACCGAATGCAAGTTCCTCGACCTGCTGTGATGTTTCTAATTTTGCCGTCATTCTTCATTATTTTTATTCGTACTCTTAATTATTTCATCAATTTAGTTTTCTTTTCTTTGTGTTTTAAGACATTGTAAATACATTGCAAAATAACTCCTCTCTTTTGTACCATCTATTACAGCGAGGAAATTTAATTAAAAAAATTTTAATTAATAAAATAATAATGAAATTGTTATATTATATTATGCATTAACTATATTTTATTAATTATATATATAGATAATAAAATCAGAAAGAAGAAAACGAGAGTTTTGCGACTAATCAAAAGGTTATAAACATGTTTTATTTAATTTTCAACATAGGAAGAGAGAATAAAACAAAGACTTGCTATTAAATTATATTTTAAATTAATCGACGCGATCTCTTATAACATTTGGAGAGACTGAAATCGATATTTAAAAACAACAACACTGTACCATTGAAATTTACACTTGCAAAGATTTATCTTCCTTCTTCTATAATATGAAAGAAGAAAAGCTTTTCTTTTTTTTTTTTTTTTCATCGTCTTGCCTTGTCCCTTAGCATGCGAGAAGCAATGGCGGGGCCTTGTCACGATAAAGCGAAAGTAAAACGATACGCGTGGTTCCGCCCGGTAGGATCTCTTCTTCCAACGTGTTTGCTCAAGGTATATCTTCCTACGAGCCTCGAGGGACGATGTCCCGATGAGAGGAGGAGCTCTCCCGATACGCGAGAGGGCCGTATATGCAGCTGCGTCCACACGCATGCCGTTAGCACGCGCTTATCTCGTCGCGCTCTCATAAGCGAGGCATCGTCCGCGACGCTTAACGAATCGCCAATTACGCGCGTAATTAATCAGGATCGTGATTCGGATCGACGACTCGTGAAGAGTACATATGCAAACGCGACGCTCGATTTATACTGATGAAAGTAAATCTCGTATCGAGTGTCATTTTTATGACCGAAAATTATCACCTGCTCCTTTCAGTAACAGATACATAATCGATTACATAATAATTCCGGTATGCCTAAATTGATGTTTTAAATTGTTAAAATATATGGAACCTTTGCTTGCTTAATTGTGTGAAATTTTATTTACTCAAATTTATTAATGTCTTCTTTTACGGTTGAGAAGAATATCTAAATATATTTATTAGCTAAAGTTTTTATGTTGTTTTAAATTATTATCTAAGTATATTATTAGCTAACAATTAATTTTTATTAAAACAATATTTTAAAGGAATTATATAAACTTTGGCATAATACTTCGCAATAAAAATCGTAAAATCGCGATAGCAGAAATCACAAAATGCAAGATAAGATGTGTGCATCGTGGAAGCACCTTTAAATTTCATAACGTAACACCGGCAGTTTCGATCCGAATTATCGATTGGATGCTGCAGGCTGCAATGTAATTTGCGCTCTTAAGTAAGGCGCGAACGGCGAAAACGCGATTATCGTCGCCGAGACCCCAAGAAGTAGGCGTGAAGCGAGGTCTGAAGATTCGCTTCTCTGAGGTCTCATCGCTTAATGATTCTTTTGCCCTCACGATAACGAACCTGGCGCAGATGAGTTTGCGATTTTCCATTAATAGCCGGATTAAAATGTGAACGATGTGCACCGTCCCGAAATTCGTCGAATCCCACGTAAATCCTTGTGAAAAGAACGGAAAAAATTATCATTTCTTTATCGAATTTAATTGGACAGTTCTAGCAAATTGAACAATTGCATAAAAACAAATGTCGCAGTTTCATCGAATTAAATCAAAAGTAAAAGTTATGCGTGTATTGTCTAATAGTTCATTGTTTTTCAAGCTACTTTAAAAATAATCTTAAAGATGAACGTTATTTTTGAACACAGAAATTATGATCCCTTAAAAAAATGAGTAATGGCGTGTTAGAACAGTTAAATATATTTTATATCTCTTTTTACAATCTTTTATACCTTTCTCAAATTTAATAAAGTAAAAGCTGCACGCGCCTCGACGGCCGTCTTATGCGATAAATCCTTTTTGTTTGGAAATGCGATGATGACCGCGCGTATCCCCTTCATTAATAATTAATAACAGCGCGAACGTGCGCCCCGTAAAAGGGGAAAAGGCCGGAGATAACGGCGAAAAATCTTAATTACAGATTCGCGTTGCATAATGCTCCGTCGTGACGTCGGCCGTTTTTTTCTCTCGTCTTGTCCCGCCGAGAAGAAGCGGAGGCGGTTACCCCGCTTATCGATCTCTTATCAGGATTCCGGATCGGGCCCCGTGTCCGGTCACGGGTGGACGTCGGATTTCATGGATACGCGTGGTACGTGCGATCCGCAGGTGTAAAAGGGCCCCATTTAATTATTCCGAAATGAAGGCACGCTGACGTGCAATAATTGTCATGCGCCTCTCTCCTCCCTTCCTCTTTATTCCCCGGATTTATGCGGCCCTTTGTAGCCGGTCGAGCACTTTTGTGTGGACTCCGATCGTTCCGCCTTAACGCGATCGTAAAATCGCCGGTAGACAGTCGCCGAAGAAGCGATTCGCGATTTCTCGAGTCCAGCTGCCCACGAGTGGCTCTTTTCGAGATCGTCGCACCGCAGGACGAAATTTCGTTTGTGACATGGTTAGATATTATTACGGAGATTGCATCGAGTACACCGCTCTCTTTTGACACGTACAAGTTTATTATGCACTTAAGTATGACAGAATGTTTGTCCATCGAAACAATATCATCTAGAAACAATTTATTACTTTTATTTGAATCAGTTTTAAAAAATCTTAGGCTCTTTAAATCTTTGTTTCATATATTTATAATACTTAGTCGCGAGAAAAATTTAGATTAAAATTATAATTATATCTAATTATATATTTATATAATTAATTATATAAAAATAATTCAGTTAACAAAGAATTAAATTTGCAAATTATTATATCATTGTGAAAATTACTAATTATTTAGTAATTGAAATTGTGAAAATTGAAATACTAATTATTTAATAAGTTGCAAATGGGGGGGGAGGGGGAATTATTGACCTTTCAGACACGTCTCATTTATGTATATTTAAAAATCGTCCAGTCTACCTCGGCTTTTATGTCTTATTTAAAATGGCGCCAAGAAATTAAAAATCAAAGAATCACGCACATCTTCTCAACAACTATAATCAAGGTTTTAATGTAGACACAACTGCATCCGCAATAAAAAACGCGTATCCTCCAGCGTTTCTATAGTCCATTAAAACTCATACCTCGATACTCGTACGACGAAAAGTGAAAACGCGAGCGAGGCCCCGCGGGCCGCGAACAGGTTTCTCGGCGAATTGAAATTCCGCACCGCGGCTCGTAATACTCGCGCGCGCGACGAGGGTGATTTTTAACGGCGATGCCTCTTAATTACCGTGACCAGCGTAAAAGAGGAACGCCGTGGAGGAGCCGGGTCTCCGAAATATGCACGGATCACGGAAGACAACAACGGCGACCTGGTCTTGCACCTGGCCGAACGACCAGGCCAGATGCGTATCTCGAACGATGCAGTTATTATTAATTCTCCCTGTTTTTTTTTCCCTTTTTCTATCCATTCCCCTTTCGTCGCTACCATAGCTACCGCCACCACCGCCGTCAAATATACGGCAATTAATATGCACGTCGCGAGAGGCGGTTAATTGGAGAAGCGAGCGAGGCTTTTTTCCCTATCGCGAAACTCAGCGTGACTTGGCGAGCTCGGTCCTCGCGACTCACCAGCTTGATGTTTATTTAGGTAAATTATATCGGCTGCGTGTTATGCACTTCTTGGCACGTACCTCGCTACGTCGAGGGACGAAGAAAAATGGTAGACGCATCAATTAATTATTTTAATAACTCATCTGTGTAAAGTAATTAATTTGATAATTTCGTACAAATTCTTTAATTAAGAATGCAAAATTTGTACATGACATATTCATCTCGTAGTATTAAGCGTCCGTTTGTTCGTGGGCGAACGTTTGCCGTTTATCCGTGGGTGTATAAGCAATAAGGAAAAAAGAAGTAGCGCGGGAAACACGATTATCCTCATCCTTTCCAGCCCCACTCCTAATCCCTCAGGTCCTTACGTCCCTGCGTATCCTATAGAATGTCTTTTCCTGCTTGCAGGGGTAGCGGCACCGCCCTACCAGAATCTCCGGTCGTCCAGGTCGGCAACGGATGGAGGTGAGTGATTTTTCTGCCCTCTCTCCCGCTCGGCTTACCTTTTTCCATCTCTTTGCCTCTCCTATTCTCTCGTCCGCGTGTGCGGAAGGAATGCGAAAATAATTCAGTATAAGTGATAATAACGGTTATATAACTTGCAGCAGTAATTAACATTTTAGCGCTTTTTCTCGCTTTCAAGGATATCATATAAACACAAATGCCAAAATGAAAGACGTCAATTGGTGAATGACATTTCGAGAAATTAACAACTTTTTAGAAAAGTGAAAGAATTCTTCAATTTTGAGAAATTATAATTTCATAACTTTAGGAATACAAAGAGAAAAAGAATCATTTTCATTTAATTTTAAATCGAAACTTTATTAATATTAATATCAGATTATAATTAGATTAATATTATTTAATTGGAAAATTATCTAGAAAGATATTTTCAATTAGAGATCAGAAATTTATGAAAGAGCGTCTCAAATAGAATCCATTTGAAAATTTTCACTGAAACTGAAGTAATAATATTTAACACATTTTAAGAAAATTTTGAATCGATTTAAAACTAAAAATTATATGCATATAGAAAAATAGAAAAATAGAATGCAGGATTGACCTTCGAGATTCGTTAGGCCGAATGAAAAGCCGGAAAACGTTTTCCGAGGCTATAGCCTTCGACCTCCTGGTGAAATTTCTCCAAGGATGCGTAGTCGCTATTGATTCCGAAGGCTGTGCCGCCCTTACGCACCCTCGTCTTTCTCTCCTCTACTCCAAGCACGTCGCTCGTTGCCTTTTCCTCAGCTCCTCCCTCGGCATATTTCTCCCTTGTCCTTCTATCACTATCTTCTTCCATCTCCCGCGCTGCTTGTCTTTCCCGAAGCAGTCTCATCTCCGAAATATCCCGGTCGCTTCTCCTTGCCGTGCTTACACCAATCCTCGCTGAAGGGGTTAAACTATCCCCAGCTTCCAGCTGCTTCCGCGTTCGTTCCAATAATGAAACTTCGTTCGCTATCGTGAAATCACGCGAAGGCCGTATCTAATCACCGGAAATCTAATCGCCGACATCGAGTAGATTAATTCTTTCAGAGATGAAAGCGAGACTGTCTCTAGAATCTAGAATCGGGCATCTGCTATGCGATTAAATAGATATATCTTACGTATTTAATATCTTAATATCTTTTATCTTTATTATAAACTTAATCAAAAGTTGATATTTTTACAACAAATATTCTGTACTTCGTGAAAGGAATAAGCGTGAAAAAAATTTATGAAAAAAGGAGTAAATGTCAGAAGATATAAAAAAGATTAAAAATCTCAAAACTTTTTTGAATCTTTACGTATTTAAAAAATTATTTGTGTATCGATGAAAAAGATTAACGAAGTAAAGGCTAAAAGATTTTCAGATAGAAATATTTAGTCATTGCACATACCTGAAGTCATACAAAATTCGTTTCATTTACGTGTAGAAAACAATTATCTACGATTTCAATGCGTTTTTGAGAAACCGCTGGTAATCGCGTGCTTTGAGAGGTTTCTCTCGGAGGGATTCGAAGAAAATAGTTGAACGGAGCGTTATGTTAGAGAGACTGTGTGCGCGCGCAAAACAGAATGCTTCCCTTTCATTTACATCCGCCGGACGATCGACCTTGAGCAGACCTGTCGAAATCGAAGAGTCCTGCTGAAGGCCAGCCCGAAATCCATTAATTTTTATGCGCCCGGAAACCATTTGCCGATCCCACGCGCACTTGGGCCGCACGCTCCACTGATAGCGGTATTTACGAGCCATGCAACTATTAATTATCTTTAAACGTTACCTGAACCTATCCCAACCCCGTTCCAATTACCGCCAGGAACAAAGGAGCCGATATGCACTTCTCGGTAACGATAGTCGGGAATTTTATTTGTCACTCACGTTCGCACCCGCTACTCGACTACTCCTTACTTTACGCTTTCGCATGATTAACAAGATGATTTAACCTACAAGTGTAATCACAATTATTGTATACCTATATATAATGTGTTGTATCGAGAAACGGCGAGAGAGACTTCGCGGCGCGTGGCTGTAAATTTCTGAAGCGAGGCTAAAACTGAAAGAAATCGCAAACGGCGAAAGACGCTTGTTTTCTGGGGAGCCATCGTGGATTCATGCTCGACCGAGGGGATAATCGATTGGCCATTCAGCGGAATTAGTTGATCGGGACAAGGTGGTCGATATATGTTGTGGCTCATGGTACAGAAACGCGCGTCAACACGTAGTACAGAGACTTACAGACAAGGTAGACACAAAGGATAATAAAAAAAAGTGTCTTCTCTATTTCTCTTCTCTCTTCTCCGTCTCTTCCTTTTTCTTCTTTAAACTCGCTTCAAGTCACTTCAAGTCGAGTTGATTTGTTTCTCACGGGGAAACACATAATCATTGTTGCGTATCGTTAGCCATTAGCTTGTCGGATTTATCGCATTGCTCGAACAAATAAACGCAATTTGGAAGATGGGAGATCATTACGAGAGAAACGCTATCAGAAGTCGCGATCGATGTTGCCCGTCACATGCCTCGTTCTTCACCGTCTCGTCGAAGAGCTCGTTGAAGAGAAAGTAACGATGTAATCCAACGGCATTTCCTCGGCAACTATATCGTATCGTTACAGCAAGTTTTAGCGGAAGTTACAAAAACTTCACTCGCCGATCGTCTCCAGATGCGCCGCACCGTGAATGATAAATTTTACCTCAAGGATAACACCCTCGTCATTGACGAAGATAATGACCGGCGGATCGCAGGGACGACAGGAGTACCCGTCGACCTGCACCCATATACCTGCGGGCGCTCACAAAAGAGAGGACGAGTCCTTCCTTTTCTCTACCTGGACGAACAAAGAGACCCCGTAACGGAATCAACCCTTGGCGAACCGATAATCCCGAGGCAGTCGCATGTTGGGCCGATTTTTCGCAAACCCGGTGCCTACTTACGGGCCTGTCTATAGTTGCCGCTAACAGCAATTCCGGCACTAATGAGTCGAATATCCATTTCGCGAAACAATGGACGACAAGTACTTCAAGTCACTAGAGCTATGCGACGCAACCCCCCGGCAGGGGGTCGATCGGCGAAGGACCCTTCAGCAGCCGACGATCAAAGAGCGCGCGATATTGCGTTCCCCGCGAGATTCGGCAAATCGAAATTCAGATTGCCATTGTCTGACAGGGAAGAGTTTGGACAACACGCGAAAACGAGTTAGACAAAACAGTGGAAAAGACGTAGAAACGAGTCGATCCTCGAAGGTCTCAACGTCGAGATGATTTTCGGTATGGATTCAAACCACTTCGGCGAAACTCTTGAAAATAATCCCGACATTTGTAACGGTAATGGCACAGTAATTACATCGATTGCAATTTGCTGAAACTTTTGCGTCTCGAAATCTCACAAGTGCGACAAAACTAAGCGTATACTCAAATTCCCTTAAAGTCAAAGTTCAAGTTATTTCTTGAAGAACAAACTCTAAAGTCGATATCCATCGACAACATTTACAATTTTATATTCAACGGAAACTTTTGTCAACAACATCTGCTTTTAGAATAAGATTGGACTTTGATGGATGATTAAGTCTAGAAAGATTGAGTCTCGATAGCGAGATGAACGCGACCATTGTCTTATTACAGTCGCAGCTTCGGTCGAGAGTTAATATTTTTATTCTTATGAACGCAATACCAAAACGCGAGTCCAAATCCTATTCATCAAGCTGTCCACCGAGCGGAGCCTCCACTCGCGGTCAATGACGCGCGTCTTCTGCTATCTACGCACTATCCGGCCGGGCGCGTATCGACCCCGATTGCTCCGGCGGGCCGACGTTTCACCTCGAGTTGTCGCCGTCGTACACGACCGGCTCATCTCGCTCGTTCAAAGAAATACACGAGAAATACGCCGAGCCATCGCGCGTACAAACCGACTTGGAGCCAGTCGGTGAGAGACTCTCGGGATAATTCGATAATTGATTTAACAATAAATTACTTCTTCGTTCGCTAATTACAAACGATCGGAAAACTCGTGCGAATCTAAATGGGAGAGACGACGCGTGGAGATCCCCGCGCTTTTCCGAGAGAAGAGAGGGAGGGAGGGAGAGAGAGAGAGAGAGAGAGAAGAGAGAGAAAACCATCGGCGTGGAGGCGATAGTGTGTACATACTTCCCTCACGCACGCGTCGTAAACCGCCTTCTCAACGAACGGTGCGCCTACGTGGTGGGGCACACTCGGCGCGTAAAGGGGAAGCCTAGACCACTTGGTGGGGCACCGGCGTGATATCAGGTGGGGGTAGATTGGGCGCGGCCTACGGCGGGACCGCGCAGCGCGTGTTATAAAAATATAATATCAGTGTTACCTTGCGCTCTTTTTCGCTAGATATCCCGTCCGATATACAGGCCGCGCCGAATACTGTGCGTTCTCCGGTCTCGCGTCCCCCGCCCTCTCATCCCCCTGCGTAATCGTTGCACGCGGGTAACGTGTAGGAAAACGGCGTAGCGTTCTTACGCCGGCGTTCATTGATCGCCGCGATCGAATCTCGCTCCAGCGAGCGGAGGCAAGAGCGGAGGCGCGCAGGGGGTGGTAAGGAGAGAGAAAGGGAGAGAGAGAGAGAGAGAGAGAGAGGAAGGTAGAGGGGACACCCCCACGTATCGAGCAGCGCCATTGACAGCGCCGGTACTGCGTGGACCCGGCGGAGTCGAATACCAGATACCACCGATACCGGATCTCCCGAGGCATAACGTTAATCGGCGGTGAACCGGCACCAAGAGAGAGAGAGAGAGAGATAGAGAGAGAGTCTCGATCCTGCGCACCCCACGCGACCACCGATTGATCCACGTGCGAGAGATAGTGAGAAAACCGCGCGCGTGCTACGTGTGTGCATCCGATACGCCGGCCGTCATAGTCGGAGTGCCGGGAGCCGAGAGAGATCGGGACGGCGGCGCGAACCCGGAATCGTCCCGACAGACGGCCAATCGCCGTCGGGGCCGGTCTACTGCACTCGGTTGGTAAAAAAGCACGAGCGGCTCCGATACGTCGAGGGGAATTCCTACGTCGGCCCCAGAAACGAGGGGGAGGGAGAAAGGGAGAGCGAGAGCGCGGTGGAAGAGAGCGAGGGAGAAGAGAGCGGAGAGACTGAACGGAGCGGCCCGCTCCGAGGGAGAGAGGGTAGCGCCTGAAGAGAGAAAGACGCAGGAAGCGGACGCGCGCGCGGCGCGCTGCGGGGAAGAGAGATAGAGACGGACGCAGATAGAGCAAAAGGGAAGGGAGGGGACGAGCCTCGCTTAGAAGGCTAGGTATCGGGAGACGACGGGGAAAGCTAGTGCTTCACCACCCGCACGAGTTTCCCTTGGACATTCGTCCGAAGCAATTCGCGGCGTGTTTTCTTCCCTCTCCGAGTGCGAGTGAACCAGTTGGACGGTGCCAGTCGTCGTCACACAGTTATCATCACCGTCGTCGTCATCGTCATCATCGTTGTCGTCGTCGTCGTTGCCATCGTCTTCATCGTCGTCGTCGTCGTCGTCCTCGTCCTCGTTATCATCGTCGTCGTCGTCGTCGTCGACTTGGTACAATCGTCATTTATCCGTGACGTAAATCGCGTCGTCACCGAGAGTTGTCCAAGAAGGTGGGAACGGCGTGCTCGAAGGAGGGAGTAAAACGCGGGACGGAAGTCGGAAGAGAGCCGAGGAGGAAAGGAAGAGGGAGAGAGAGGAGTGAGGAAGTGCGTGCGTCGTAATCGGCGAGGAGAGATTTCGGCATCCCGAAATCATTCGCCGGGATATACATCGTGCGTGTCGCCACGACACGCGTGTAACGCCGTGCCCCGCGCTTCTCATTCCGGAGCGGATCCCGAGGAAGGCGTAAGGGCGAGAGTGCACCAGTACCCTTTTTCTTTTCCCTACGCTTGTCTTCCCTCCCTCTCTCTCCGCACCCTCGGCGGCGCGGGAGATCAGCCAGTGTTTTAGTGCCAGTGTTTAAAGTCTACCTCAGTCGGCGGCTTGCAGCCGATAAAGCAGTTTAACAAAAGCATATTTAACAGAGAGAGAGAGAAAGTAAATTAAAACGTGTATATATATATAGATATTAAATATATATACATATATATATATTAAATATATATATATCTATATATATATATATATATAGAAGGAGACAAGTGTGTAAGCGCGTAATCTTCACGTTTTGTGCGCGAGTTTTGCAACCAAGAGCAAAGTTATTATCGTAAACATGTCTGAAAAGTTTGTGGAAGGCAGTGTGCTGAAGGAGATGGAACGTCTGGAGCTCGAGGATAAGAACGGTGATAGTCCAAGGTAAAGTCAAGAACCACGTTAGCGTTATTTCCTGTTGGTCGCCAACAGGTGTTGATTTGCGATCTTAATATTTCATTGCACACATTTATATTGAGCTATAATTTAAAATTATTATCTGTCCTCTTCAAAGAGGGATCTTTCGTTCTCGAAAGAGAAAACCGGAGTAGGTATGTGTTTCAAGTGAAACTGAGTTTAACGGAATATTATCTTGAGATAAAGCTGAATACTTTCGAGACGCTTTACGATCCACTTTCATTCGTACGATTCAAGCATTTCTCGCATATCAACAACTTTAGCGTACGAGAGAACTTGCGAGGGCAATAACACAAACAAGAACGAATTGGAGGTCATTCAAGAATAGTTAGTTACTTCGATTAGGAGTATTGTTTCGTCGATAACAGACGTAATTTATTATTGTCGTCCGTATTATATGAGTAAGTGGCACACGAAATTTCAGTGCGACAGAAATAGATGAAAAAGTTTAGCGATATACTTAACGTGAAAAACTCCGGTTAGCCCAACGCGGAGGAACGCCGGATTTTGAGAGGACTACTTACGATTCGCGATCGTCGGTGATACTCGGCAAATCAAGTCATAGTCGAGACTATACACTTCCAAAATTGGGCGATTACGTCACGCCGCGATTGTTTGCGAATTCACTTTTTAAGATGCGCGGCGATTATGTAATAAAATTGAGGTAAATTCCGGATATCGCTCGCTTCCGCCTTTGTCGTTCACATCCTTAACTCATTGATGCCTAAGGATCGTATCTTTAGGTTTGTTTGTGGGAAAAATATAGGGCGGCATAAAAAGAAATAATATCTCGGAGAGACATTTAATTTAATAAATTAATGAATTGATTATTAAACGAATACACGCAGACAGCTTTCTTTGCATTTTGAATGAATAGTTAATATTTCTCATGTGTTAATGAAGCGTTATAAAAATTAACATTTTTTTGTATAGCCGATACTTTTATACATCTTTTAATATTCACAAATATTCCATATATCGAATGTTATCACTTCGAATGGTATCTATCGAGAAACCGTTCGTTAAAAAGAACTGATTAAATATCAAGAGCAAAAGTTATTTTTTTCGATGCTCTCGCTGACGGCGAGCGTCCGCCACGGAGCGTTTCAAATATACCTGCCGATTTACACGTCGCGAGACAAATATAATGGCACGCAGACGGCGAAATTGTATCGCGATTCTGTGCCGACCAAGTCGAGTGTCGTCTAATCTCACGGCCGGCCAAGAATTACGCTCGCAGAGTCAACAACCTCCTCGATAAATATCGGCGATAACGTAAATCAAATTACGCACGCACGCACTCCGTGCGCGGGCGTATCTCGTCATTACACCATTCGCATGCCTGCTCCGCGGCATTCGCGCTTTCGTGCCGCTGAATGGCTCGCGATCGACTTGGAGTGACGGGAGATAAAAGCCGTTTCCATATTACCGAACGTGATACGCAATCAGAGTCGCAGTAACGTCGCCGCGGCCTCGCTCTTGTGATTTACGTAGTTATAACCGAAATCAGTTAAATATCATTTAAAGCCCATAAAAGAATTGATGCCAGAAGTTACGAGAGCCGTAAAGCCATTAAACGAATACGTCCGGACGGGAATTACTATTTAATGAACTTGTTTAAATTAACTCCCTCGCAACACGGAGAATCGTTATAGCGGTTTTCGGTACACATATATCATATATGCATATATGTATGTATTTGCTGGTTTGTGTGTACGTATATATAATATATATACATATATTAAAGCCATTATAGTTGCCGGAAATATTCGTCGTTCGAAGGGCCATTGTAGTGGCATGCTGAAAATATTCTTCGTGTTTGTGAAGACGTTACAATGACCCACCTAATTCACATTAAGTCACTGAACAAACTCGTTAAAGTCTTTCTCTTTCAGTTGTCTTTCTCTCTACATTTACGATAATTTATATAAAAATATCGCTCATTTGTTGCAACAATGCAACATAACTCAAAAAGTGAAAATTTACCAGAACATAATTTGAATATTTTGAATCATTAAAATTTTATAATATTATTTTTTAATAATTTTTGGTATCAACTGATTGTAAAGGAGCAATAGTATCTAATATATCAGCTCTTGATATAATGTGACAAATTCTTTTACAAGCAACTCAAGAATGACGATTTTTGAATTGTATTGTTATTGTAGCAAATAAACGGTATGTTACTTCACGCGATAAAGACACGTTATTCAACTTTTCTTTTAACTTCCAGAGAAAAGAAACTTTTCAAAAGTATTCGAACAGTAAAGTTTGAGTTAGTTTTGCTGTGGTAGCGCTTTTCGTTCACTTTTATCGTAGCAAGAAGGTTAACAGCTTCGAATAAGACCAGCCAATGTCATTCCATGACTTGAAGATAAAATATTAAACAAAATATTTCATACTGTTCTCTTTTCTTCACGCTCGCAGAAAAAAAATTAGTTTTTACGTATACATCTCGCACATAATATATCATTCTGACATATTGAAATGAATTATAAAAAAACTTGATATAACCCCAAGAATTATGGGAAAAATAGTTTCTAAAAGTTCAATATTTAAATTATGATTTAATATACATATATATATGAGAGAGATCACACAAATATTAGATTAAGGTTTCGTTGTCGAAATACTAGATCCAAATGCATCAATTATTACTGTATATAAGTATTAATGTTGTTGCAGTTGTTGATTTTTCGAGTAAAAAATTTTATCGTGGGAATTAAGATCGATAGAAAATAATATTCGAAATCGATCCAATCGATGAGTCAGTTTCCTCTTTGCCTAAAGCCGGCCCTGGTCTTAGCGTTGCACGTGGCATGATTTCGTGGTCGTCCCTGAAACGGCGTCGCCATCAGCGTGATAGACGGGAAACTCTTTTCGGCGAAGAGTTTATCACGTACGCATAACGTTTATTTATCGCGTTATCGCCCGATCGGAATTCTTTTATCGGAAAATTCGGAGAGGGGCCGACCAAGGAATATAAAATTAAATTGAGAAAGATTTACGCGCGCATATAATTGTTTGAAAGAAAAAAAGTTCTAAGAAGAAATTAGCGGGTCGTCATTGGACTTTTAGCTTCGTAATCTTCGATCTCTTCTGTAAAATTTCTTTCAAGTTTATAGAACAATTTTAAGCATCACGTGAATTAAAAAATTATCTTTCAATTAGGACCGCATACATAATATAAACCGTACATGTAACATTTCAAAATAAATTTTAAGAATAAATGTGAAACGGATAAATAGATTCTCATACACTTTTCACAGATGAAAAGCATCGAAATCGTAATAAAAAGGCAGATTGAAATTTATAACTCGCACAACGGCTTCATTGTGTTTGCGATGGTAAGAATTTGCCGAAAATGGCGGCGATAGAGCGAGGGGGACGGTATCGCGTACGTGACTTCAAGAATGACACCCCGTAAAACGAAAACGCAGCGTGACTCATTCGAGAAGGTGGGATAATAAAGAACCAGGCAAAACTTTCTACCGCCATAAACGGAGTATACTCGTGCACTTACGTACAAATCATATTAACGGCCTTAATTTTTAATCACGTCTCGTCCAGCTAATTAAAAGTTAGTTTTTCTTTATAAAAAATATCGGAGCACTTGAAGTTTCGAGCCATAATTCTCGAGTTATGAACAATATGTAACGTAAGAATTGAGATTTAATTGGAATTTTTAAGGTGAACGATTACGGAGAACGCATTTTTCCAAGAAATATTCAAAAAAAGAAAGTTATTTTTAGTTTTACCGTAAAAATAGTATATTTTGTTCATTTTATCACATAACTCTTTATTTATTGCAAAATATAAATTTTTCGTAAATCACTCGAAGAAAAATATTATCGCGCGGAATATGATATCACAAAGAGTAACTTAAATTTCTGCTAAAGCTTAACGAAAAAGGGATTGCACGTAAAATTCTGAGCGGCGCCCATGTGCACCCACGTGGAGAAGTTGTATCAGGTACACGCTGTGCGTGCGCATCCGCGTGACACGCACGAATTAGGGCCAGAAATAGTGCACCATATCTCACGTACGAGCTTCGTCGTGGCTTAAAAATAATGCGGGGAAATAGACCATATATGTACGCGTACGGTTTATTATGGCGAAGTCCGCACCGGAAAGCGGCGGTAAATAAATAGGCGGAAGAAGCGAGGGCAAAGGTATAAGAAAGAAAGCGTCTCACTTGACGTTCTGTATTCGAAAATGTTAGCTCAGGGAATGAATTCGTGAAGAACGTGTGCTTGAATAATTGAGAAAAAGAAATCGGTGAAAAATAAAGAAGCTTAATTAAAAAAATGGCGAAAAGTGAAAAACGGTTCGAAAAATTATCGCCGCGATAATCGAACAAGAAAATAAAATGTAACTAGTTTTGATAATATATTTGTTAGGAAGAAAAATGTAGAAAAAAATCGCGGATTCGAGAGATTGAGGGAAGCAACAAAATGGGAAAATTCCGGAAGTTAGAAAAATCGGGAATCATGAAGGAAAAGCAAGCTGCCAATTCTAATAATCGAAACGAAGAAGAATCGAGAGATCGATAGATTCAGCCTCGGAACACCATACGTATAATTGTCGCAGTCGGGTGGGAAATCGCGGAATTTCGCCGATGCGCGAAAAAGATCGGCGCTGCGATCGTTTACCTGGCGAACACGCGTGCGCGAAACTTACGACGTGTCGCCGGCTACGTGTTATTTTTCTAAGCGTGCCTGCTTACGTAATTTTCCATTACGTAAACGCGTGACGACACGCGCAATTACGTCGTGAATTCTTCTTTCACTTCGCAAAGGAGCGCGCGCGTACGGAGACGCGGATCCAAAAATATAATACAATGAAATACGAGCGGAATGAAAAGTACAAATCGTTACAGCTCTCCGCGGACGTTAGCAACATTTACGAGTTAACACGTTGAAATATATAATAAATCCCATATTTCGTGACGGGAATTGTTGTTAAAATAGAAATTATGATCGCGCGAAATGTCGGACGAACTTTCCCTTCTGCTTCACGGCAAAAGAACATTTCTGCTCCCGTCTCCTCGTGCAAGAATTCATTTCGCTTTCTTTCGCGCTTTCGTTTCATCGATCGTGCGAGCTGCGCTTAGGAGAGAGAGAGAGAAAACGAAATTTAGAAACGCGCGGTGAGAAAATGCTCCATCAGCCTCCTTGTAACGTCACTACACCCGCGGCTCCGTTTTCCCCGCCAATTAAAGCCGCGGGACGAATATGTGATGCGGTTCCAGCCGAAACTTTCCACGCGTGGCCCCCCCCGCTCGCCGCGTCACCGCCGCTTCTAAATCTCCTAATAGCGATCGTCATCATCGCACTCGTCGCCTCGCACGCATACACGCACTGTCGCGTCCACATTACCGCGCTCTTCATACCAAACAAACGAAATCGCTCGAGACCATCGCAATCAACGCTAAATACGCATTTGAAAATCACAGGGATCTTCGGAATTCCGGCTCCTCGGGCTTTGCGCCCGCGGGAATACGTCTTCCGTTGAGCTGAATGCCTCTAATTAGAAACTAAATAATAAATTAATCGTAATATTGCGTATGATCAATATTCTCTGAGCTATAAATAAAGCCGCGTCGACAAGGGGGCCCGCCGCAACTTGAAGAGAACAAATGAACAAGGAAACCGCAGGACAACCTCAAAGTAACGCGAGATGCGGTGTTGAAATTTGATGAAGAGATGATCGCACGCGATCGCGCGGTTCCCTCACGCGACGATTCATGAAAAAAAAAAACCGAAAAATATAGTACCCGAAAAAATATAGTAGTATCTTTCTTCCGTTAAAGGTGCAGATAGTTCTCGCGAGCTCTATAAAAATGCAAGAAAAAAAATTCGTAAAACTGCAGATCGTTTTCGCGGACTCTAAAAATACAAAGGGAAAATTCCTGAAGCTGCAGGTCCATTTCGCAACTTTCAAATGCAAAAAATTACCCTTAAAAATGTAGCAGCAGTATTTCTATTATTCCGCCAAAAGTTCAAATCGTTCTCGCGATCTCTAAAAATACGAAGGGAGAAGTTCATGAAGCTGCAGGATCGTTTTCGCGACTTTCAGATCCACCCGAAAGAGAGAAAAATTCATGAAAATCACGCGAAATGACTGGGATTCGAGTCGAAGTATCACTTTCGCAGTTTGTGACACGGTAATTGCCTCCGAAAAGAAGGCATTATCGCACGCGCGCAAAAAGCGGTTGCGCGAAGAAGAGGATCGCGTGCAAAAATCGCGCGGCGATCCCGGACAATCGGGCCGCCGACTCTCTATCGTTCTATAACGACAAATAATGACGGATAACCGTAATAAAGTTAAGTGGGCAAGGAGGAGGAGGAGGAGGAGGA